>JAZAYU010000395.1:0-300508 GCA_038501625.1 Corbicula japonica | reverse complement strand
TTTAAAGACTCTGCAATTTCTGCACGACAGGTATTAAACTCGATGTCCGATGGAATTCTATATTTCTGACCTTAAGAAATTAGATTATAGATCCTATAGTCTTTGATAAAATTTAGTAGCAAAATTTTGAATTTGAACAATCTCATGAAATTGTTGTATTCTGAACAATCTGTAATTAAGTCCGAAGTAATTTTGTTGTAATTGAAAATTGTGTTTCTAGTTGGCTTGTTGTATTTATAACAAACGATAGGTGTTTCAGTATTCTTAAAATAATTATACCCGATTCAACAGTTTTATGATTAAATATACGAGGAAGGTCAATAAAATCTATTTTTCGTGTTCATATTAAAGTTATTCGTGTTTTTCCTGAAGCGAAGATGACTTATGGTTGACAACCTTCAAGCAATCGGTTTCAATCTGACTGCCGATATCTGCGAAAAAGATGTCTGACTTCAGGAAAACATGTTCCTTGATGCTACATGTTCTAAGAGTGCAGCAATTGTCTGATAGTTGTTTATCCAATCTCATTAAAATCATCTCCTGAAAACCGCTACGCTATCAGGATCTGACGATAAGTAATTAAAACGCGCTTTTGATCACTAACCCTTTGAACCAATCAGATCGTCGCCTACAAAATCGCAAAAGTGAAACTAAACATAGTATTTTAAACCATGGGAAGTGTTGACAGCCTGTGTAAGACAAATTTTACTGACGATATATGTGTTTTTGTAGTATTGCATTCATTTCTAATGTAATGACACTTTCAGATCATTATGCGGGCGTTATAAATCATGCTTCTTGTGTTGACAATTACAAAAAATAGTAATCGGGGAAAACCGCTATAGCTAGCTTGTGTAAGGTGTCTTTGGGTCGTCATCATATCTATCATTTTGTTAGATCTGACTTTAGTGAGACTGTTGTTTATCAGTCCACAGAGAGCCCGGTTCTTGCTGGATAGCCATCTCACCTGTAACCTGTTAAGGACGAAAAATCATTAAAGTGTAAATTATTATTGACATTTATTTTTAATATTTAAGCAAATTTTTGTTTTATAACTGCTAAAGTGCTAAACGATTACCTGTTCTACACTGCTGATATAGTATAGATCACTCTCGAAGATGTCAGCTATTTCTTTCACGTCCCGTCGTCATTATACGCTGTCGTGATAGAAGAGAAAGATCCTTTTGACGGTACTTTCAAATGTATTCACGAGGCACGGAAAATTGCTCACAGCCTCAAGAAGTGTTAACTCCAGCTTGTGTGCCACACAGTGAACTGGAACAACCCATGGGGCCTCTGCTGATATGAATGATATATGAATGTTTTGTGGCATTGCATGACACTGGCACCATCAAAGTTAGCACAAACCAAAATTGGCTTATTGTTATCAGGGCTGCAAAGGTGTTCCATTGACAGATCAAGTCTCTGAAATGCAATGTCTATTACATTAAGTGCCAGACTCTCATTCCTCAAAACTTTCAAGTTTTGTCTTAACACCTCCGTTTAAAACATAACTATCACTTGTTCATTTATTGGAACATTAGTGCTCCCATTAGTAGTATCGCAACACACTTGATTGAGGACAAACCCTTTGAGTTTTCGCAACATATGTGTTCATCGTTGACGAGAGTAAACTCTCTAGCACGTTGACTGTTGCGGTAGTTTACTCCAATGGTCACGCCATTCTTTTCCTGTGCTGTGGACAGCCGTTCCATATCATTCAATGGCTTGCCTTGAAAGGTGAAATATGCATATCAGGAATTCAGAAAAAAACAGCCTCCCCACACAGCCAAGAAAAAGAAGAGAGAAAGAGCATGGTTAATAAAATGATCAGCTTCAAAACAGACACCACAAACAATTGACAAAAATGAGAACCCGAGGGTATACCACCGCCTTGGAACGAAGAGAAACATCATCCTCTCAAGTTCAGCCTCCAGCATTTTCATCAAGCATTTTCCAACGGACTAGATGACACTTTTGTCTGTTTTGAAATTGTTCATGTTATAAACCATGCTCTCTCTTCCTCTCTTCAGCTTGGCTGTGTGGGGAGGCTGTGTCTTCTGAATGTGGCATTTCCCGATATGCGTACTTTACATTTTTATCCCTGTTTTTTTTTCCGAATGATAGTTAAGCTTTTGTGACGGGAATGCAGGGAATTAATCGTCAAATGGTTACACCCTGAAGCTAACTTATTTTGATTACCATTATGTTCTTAGTTTAGGGTATAACTTGCAGTATTTGACAAACACAAACATATAAAACATAAGAATCTAATAGCATTGTAAATAAAAAAGTGTGTACTCAATGACCGTTTAGAGACCAGAGTGCCTGGAGTCAAATCAGCAAGAACACGATGATACTCAGGGATAAATGAAACAGATCGAGCTTCTGCGTAGAGCTTGGGAGACCAGACCCGGAGATTATGGGTTCGAATCTCACCAGCGATGAGAATCTTAGAACTGCAGTTTCCCAAATCCACAACTTGCGCCAGCACTGGTTTAATTCAATTCTGTTTAATATAAGTCGGAACTACTTTTTTTACAACCGATTTAAAATAAATAAGATTAAAACTTCTTTAGATGAAAGCTAAAATTTACCTTCGAAAATATATTCGTAAAGGAAATTATAATGGCATCTTATCTAGAATGACTAACTTCCTGAATACAGTTCCGAAAGTAAATCCTGGCGTATTAACTTGTTGGCTAACAGCGATGACATAAAACCCTAACACAACATATAGTTTTGACTTCTTAAACAGCTAATATGAAATAAATTTTAAAATGTACTAAAAAGCATTTTTTTTTAATTTAGGGGCGGGGGGTGGGGGGGGGGGGGAGTGCATAGCCTACTACAAAGCATTAAATACTTTTTTCTTATTGTTTCAAATAACTTTGCTTCACACATTTGAAACATTGTAAAATAGGGCCTACTTGCTACAAAACTCGATTTTTTGAAAATTTTAGGAAATACGTAGTTAATTTGCGAAATATATAGGCTAACTATCAATAAAAGAATTGTAAGAAAGATATATCTTGTATTATGATTGGAGTTTGGTTCAGTCAGGAACTCCACACATTTACATTTAGTTTTAATTTTATTAGACAAGACAAACTAACAAAGAAAGAACATAAGCTCTAAAACCAACTAGAGATAAAATGTTTCTGATATCATGATCCGTCGTGCCGTCGTGACGAAAGTCCGTTTAACCCAAGCGATACTGGGAGGGAATTGTGCGGGACACCATATTTCAAAATGATATTTTGATTTATAAAATGTTATCAGAAGAGTTACAAACTATGAGATAGGATTTGATTAAAATATTTGTTGCAATTACCGCCATCTAGCAGGAAATTAAAGATATAAAGAATATAACCGAGAGAATTTGGTACCCGTTGGGGACCTCCCTGATGACGTCACTATAGCAACAGCTTCGGCGGGTCAAGTCTCGTCGCCATCTTGTTTAAAACGGAAACTGGCGAACTTCAAAAGTCACGTGTTATTTTATTTATATTGTTGTATTTACAACATAGATTGATGAAATTTAATTCATTGTTAACTTTTGAAGGACTCTGCATACGAACATTAATGCGTTGGTAAGTTTAAAGCTCGTTCAATCGTCCGTACGGACTAGGAAAATTTGAAACTCGCAGTATTCGCGCCATCATTTTTAGTTGGCCCCACAATTTAGGAAATCCCTTCTGTGCATGTAGAGGTTAATTGAAAGATTTAACATGTCAAAACTAAAAAAGTAACTGCCCGTTGATTAATACTTCAATCATTCAATCATAAACAATCGTAGTACAAATAGGAACCAAACTGTTCTTGTTTGTTTACAAAATTTAAAAATTTTACAACATTCTTTCTTGACTTTGACCTAGATCAATGGGTTAAACAAGACATTTGTATATTGTAGGCCTATATGATACACCATACCAGCTAAGCATAAAACAAAACAATGTACATAGAACTTACTTGCAGATGCTTGGGATTATGCCAGCTGGTTAGGTAGTATTGTCCTAATCTGGAGGCCTCGGTGGTGGTAGAGCATCTGCACGGTAAGCCCGTGGTCCAAGTTTTGAATCCTGATCAAGTCCTTAACATTTTCTCACTCCTATTACATTGACTGCTAGTGTTTATTGATATATTCTTGGAAGCTCAAGATGGTGAAGCATCAGTTGTGGTACTCGATTTGAACCTGTATTGTTGTAGACATTTGCTGAATAACTCTATCTCATTTAGAGAAATATAGTAGTGTTAATATCAGATGGCCTCTTCAGATCAATTTGTCTAGCATTGGCACAACGCTGGAGGTCCAACAATTGAATCCTTTCCATATCAGATCTCCTTTATAATGAGTTCATTCTGGATTTGAGTGAAAGTTGGACTCTTGGTTTTTTGTCTTTGTTTGCATTATTGTGGTATACTCAATCTCTCAGCAGAAACGGACATACAGAGTAAAGCTTTAAATGTGATACATTGAAAGAGTACTTGTAACCTGTAACAGCTTGAAGCCTCAAAATCATTTAGTATGAATTTTAATTCATAAAATAGAAAGTAAGCAGATAAGTGCCTGAAGTAGACTATTCCCAAGTGATAGAATACATTCTATTTAGTGAGAAGTTGAACCAAATACAAGAGACGCAGGGACAGATCCAGTGGGGGTTCAGTATGGTTGCTCAGGGCAGCAACAGGTTTTTTATGGGGAACAACCAGAAAAAGCTACCTAAAGACTGCCTCAAACAAACCTCCCTTTTCTGGAAATCTGGCATCTGACCCTGAGAAGTTTGCTGTTTTTTTCAGATTTTCTTTTCACTTTGGAACATTGATAACTCTGCTATAAAGACAGATGTTTGGCACTAGCAAAATTGGTCTTAATTTAGGATGTAGTGCAAATGTCTATAAAGAGAAGGTTTACAGTACAGCAAAAAACTAACTTGTTTGAGAAAGAATTTATTAAAGAATTAAAAAACTTCAGTACTTATTAGTGATGTGCCGATGATCGGAAGACATCGATTAGCGACGTGTAAATGCTTCTCGATGTCGATGATCGATGTCGTTCTCTAATAATCGATTAACAGTTGAGACATGCGCAGTGTAAGGGACAAAATATAAAGGTACGGGTTCCGGCTTTTACACCGGCCATAAAGGGAAATCACTTTGAAAAATTGAAAATTAAAATGGCGACCCGAGAGATTTACGAGAACCTAGGCAAAAAAAATAATCAGAAGCACTTTAGATTCTACAAGATTAACGAAGAACTTCCATCGCACAGAAAAAACATAGACCACACAAAAGGCCTTTGCAGAATTTGTTGCAAATAGTACAAAAATACAGGCAACAAGCAAAAACGCAAAATGGCGCCGATTTTGTCGAGCGTCTGAGTTGCGTAGCTATATGACGATGGTAAAAATTCTTCGAATAAATATGTATTGCATTAACTAGACCTCTTATCTTGTGTCTTCAGCCTTAAAATCAGTATATTATTCATAGGAAAACGCAACATGTTTGCATTTGAGAATTCATGTGGCGGATCTAGAGGGGTTCAGTTCAGTTGCACAAACCTTTTTGGGCAGCAATTATTTTGATTCGGTTTTTGTCAGAAAGTTGAAAATTAGTAGTATCCAGTAATTATGTATGCTACTGATCTAAGACCATTTGTAAACCTAACACTGCGTAAATTAAGAAACCGATTATAATCGTGAAATCGCATCGGAAAGGGCAACCGATTCCAACCGATGATCGATTATGATTTGCAACCGATTTCCCAACACTAGTACTTATTGATGCCTGTGATATTGTTTTCCATATGTAACAAGGGTTCTGAAAAATCCATGCCTGAACCAAGTATTGAACTTGGGACCCCTCACCTGAACCAAGGATTGAACCTGGGACCCCTTGCATGCCAGTCCAATGCTCTACAACGTTGCCATGAAAGCTAGCTCTTATGGTGAGATAGTACAAGTGCTGTACTAACTCAACCATAGCCGGGTTACATACACCCCTCCAGATTGGAATTTGTCCTCAGATTTCCATTGAGTACATAGATTCACTTGTGAAGTGATCTTGTGGTGTTTAAACATCCTTGGCAGGTCCCCCATTGGGCGCCATTTGTAACAAGGGTTCTGAAAAATCCACTCCTGAACCAAGGATTGAACCTGGGACCCTTCACATGCTAGACCGACACTCTACCACAGGAGTTTGAACCCGGGACCCTTGCATGCCAGTCCAACGCTCTAAAACGATGCCATAAAAGTTAGCTCTATGGCGAGATAGTACAAGTGCGGTACCATCTCAACCATAGCCAGGTTACACATATAATCTAATTCAGGTAAATGCATTGAATTTTGTCTGTCAACTAAATGGTATACATGTAACTAATTCATAATAAATTGAATAAATTACAAGCAAATTTTCTTAAGTGATTAAAGTAAGCTTAACAAACAAAAGATTCCCAGTTGCATCACTCATTAATGTACATAAACACATATCTATGCCCCTTTACTTACATTTCATGCTGACAGTGTTTCATATTACATTTTTTCTAACAGCATTTTAGTAATGTTTTATTTGCAGTCTGAGAGCATAAAACTATTATGTCAGATTGGTGATCACCGGCCACTTAACAAATGCTTGATTTTTTTATGCCCCCACAAAGTGGGAGGCATATAGAGTTGCACTCGTCCGTCCGTACGTCCCCAAATCTTGTGGCATCAACTCCTCCTAAACTATAAGGCGGATTTCTTTCAAACTTGCACAGATGATCAAGCAGGATGTGTAGATGATCGTAAAGAAAGGATTTTTTCCTGCGACCATTTTTACCAGAGTTACGGCCCTTTGTTATATTCATTAATTAAATCTTGTGGCGTCAACTCCTCCAAAACTATAAGGCAGATTTCTTGCGAACTTGCACAGATGATGAAGCAGGATGTGTAGATGATCGTAAAGAAAGGATTTTTTCCTGCGACCATTTTTACCAGAGTTATGGCCCTTTGTTAATTTCAGTAATTAAATCTTGTGGCGTCAACTCCTCCTAAACTACAGGACAGATTCCTTGCAAACATGCACAGATGATGAAGCAGGATGTGTAGATGATCGTGAAGAAAGGATTTTTTCCTGCGACTATTTTTACCAGAGTTATGGCCCTTTGTTTTTTTTCAGTAATAATATCTTGTGGCATCAATTCCTCATTTACTTTTGGACAGATTTCTTTCTAACTTGCACACATGATCAAGATGGCTGGGTAGATGATCATAAAAAAAAAAGATTTTTTTCTGCTGCCATTTTTACCACAGTTATGGCCCTTTGTTTATTTCACTTACAAAATTTTGTGGCATCAACTTCACATTTTCTATTTGGCTGATTTCTTTCAAACTTGCACAGATGATTAGACATGATGTGAAGATTGTTGTAAAGGATATTCTCTTGCAACAATTTTCACCACAGTTATGGCCTTTTGTTTATGTTAGTTATTAAATTTTGTGGCACTTACTCCTCATTTACTAATCATGATCACCACATGTTGTTAATACCTGGTACAAAATTTTGTAACAAATGTTATTGCAGCAGTGGGGGCATCAGTGTCCTGTGGACACAGTCTAGTTTTTAATGAAAACCTTTAATATCAGACAATTCACATCTAGTTATGGACAATCTGGAATGGCACCCTTGACAATTTTTTACAGATTGTTAGTAGAAGTGAAATAAGAGATAAACTGAATTTGACAGTTTGGGGGAATTCATTTTTTGTCAGTTTTTAAAGTAAGAATGAGTTACTTGTACCCACTAAAATGTAAGTTTTCCCACCTTCTAACTTAACATTTCTCTATCTTTGGGACAGGCTGGCCAGCAATCAGTGGCGCCAACTATATGCATTCTGGCCAAAAGCAACAGAAAGATCTCAGGCCTCGATAAATCCCAACGCCCGCTCGCATTTGCGAGTGAAAGTTCACATCGGGCGAGTAAAAAGTTGATCAAACTCGCCCGACAGTACAAATGCTGCTTCTCTGAACATTAAAAAATAAAGTTATTTGGTAAAACAATCAAACTGCAGATTGCATAAACTGTCAAACGAAAGCCAGAAACCGACGTCATACCGAATGCGCACCTGTCGATCGCGTATGAATAAAACATTGCCGAATGCTACTATCGTTATGGAGTTAATTGATTAATAATTCATTGAAGCAGAGTGCGTTAGAATTTTAATAAAATATAAATACGGGCTATTTCAAAGATTATATATTTAATGTATAAATACTTTTATTATCAATTTATAATTATCTAAGCCGGTTATGCCGATACAGACTGAATTTTCTCGACTAATAATCGCGCACCAGAGGCTTGGTCAAAGAACATTGATCTGATAAGGAAAGATCTAGTTAAAATCTAGCAGCATAATATGAAAATGGCGTCTGCAAAATAGAAAAGCATCAAGGGTGAGTACATTTTGTTCAGGGCGAGTAAATTTTTAGGATCAATCGCCCTGCAGGGCGAGTGACCCTGGAAAAATTCTTCGAGGCCTGGATCTTTCTGGAAAATATATCCCATACTCGAGTCGTATTGGCTGCACGTCCAACTCCAAGGATGCAATTGATAAAAAACTGCAGCCTTTAAATTCATGAGCAATTATGTTAAATGTATCCAAGAAATGATTAAAGGGGTGTTTTATTGGTCATTTTCTATGAAAGTTGATAAGGAAATATTAATTTGATCAAAACTTTCATCTATTTTTAGCTCGACTATTCGAAGAATATGTCGAGCTATTCTACTCACTTGGGCGTCGCCGTCGCCGTCCCGCTTTGGTTTAAGTTTGCGTGCAACATACCTATATCTTAAAAACTACTATAGCTACAGCTTTGAAACTTGGCACACTTGTTCATCATCATGTCCCGAGTGTGTGTGCCAAGAACCATAACTCTAACTTTCATTTTGATCAAATTATGGCCCTTTTTCGACTTAGAATTTCAGGTTAAAGTTTGTGTGCAAGCTACTGTACAAACACATAACTTCAATACTACTTATACTACAGCTTTTAAACTTGGCACACTTGTTTATCATCATGTCCCGAGTGTGTATGCCAAGAACCATAACTCTAACTTTCATTTTGATCAAATTATGGCCCTTTTTCGACTTAGAGTTTCAGGTTAAAGTTTGCGTGCAAGCTACTGTACAAACACATAACTTCCATACTACTTATACTACAGCTTTGAAACTTTCAGCACTTGTTCATTATCATATCCCGAGTGGATATGCCAAGAACCATAACTCTAACTTCCATTTTGTTCAAATTATGGCCCTTTTTTGACTTAGAATTTTAGGTTAAAGTTTGCGTGCAAGCTAGTTTCTTTAATACTTCTTGTACTATAGCTTTGAAACTTTCAACACTTGTTCACCATCATGACCCCTACTATGTATGCCAAGAACCATAACTCTTTCTTTAATTTTTAATCAAATTATGGCCCTTTTTCAACTTAGAATTTCTGGTTAAAGTTTGCATGCAAGCTAGTTACTTTCATACTTCTTGTACTATAGCTTTGAAACTAAAGACACTTGTTCACCATCATGACCCTGACTATGTATGCCAAGAACCATAACTCTTTCTTTGATTTTTATCAAATTATTGCCCTTTTTTACTTAGAATTTAAGGTTTAAGTTTGCGTGCAAGCTAGTTACTTTCATACTTCTTGTACCTTAGCTTTGAAACTTGTTCACTATCATGACCCTGACTATGTATGCCAAGAACCATAACTCTTTCTTTGATTTTTATCAAATTATTGCGCTTTTTAGAATTAGAAATAAAGGTTTAAGTTTGCGTGCAAGATGGTGAAACCTCATAACTTTCATTCTATTAAAACCACAACTTTTGAACTTTGTATACCTTTATTTTATCATACATCAGGTTGATGTTCAAAGGCCTGTAACTCATCCTTGCTTTTTTTATATAATTTTTACCCTTTTTAACTTTGAAATTAGAATTAAGACTTAGAAATTATGATTAAGGTTTCAGTGTTAGTGTTTTTCATAGGCAATGCTCTAGAAAAAGTTTAAAACAAATTTACTTAACATACTTTGGATGAACGTGTTGAGTGGTTATACTATACTATACTATACTATACCATACCATACCATACCATACCATACCATACCATACCATACCATACCATACCATACCATACCACACCACACCACACCACACCACACCACACCACACCACACCACACCACACCACACCACACCACACCACCCCCCACCACCCCCACATACCACCACATCACACCACCACTACCACCACCACACCACCACCACCAGATACCACCACTACCAACAACACCACCACCACCCCACACCACACCACACCACCACCCCCACACCACCACATACCACCACCAACAACAACAATACCACCACCAACAACAACACCATCACCAATTACAACAACACCAACAACAACAACACCAAAAACAACATCAATAACACCACCACCAACAACAACAACCACACAAACAACACAAGCAACAATAACACAACAACAACTCCACCAACAACACCGTCAACAACACCACCAACAACAACATCAACACCAACAGCATCAACAACACTGACAACAACACCCCCACCACCACCACCACCACCCCCACCACCACCACCACCAACAACAACACCAACAACACAACCAACAATAACACAAATAACAACAACACCAACTACACCATAAACAACAACACCACCAACAACACCATCAACACCAACAATAGCATCAACAACACCAACAACCAACAGCATCAACAACACTGACAACAACACCACCAACAACAACATCACTACCACCACCACCAACAACACCATCACCAACAACACGAACACCACCAACAACAACACCACCACCAACAACATCAACAACAATAGCACCAACAACAACACAAACAAAAACAACAACACCACCACCAACAACACCACCACCAACAACAACAACGACAGCACCATCACTACAAACACCAACACAATACCAACAACAGCAACAACACCAACACCACCAACAACAGCAACCAGCATACCATACCATACTATACTACACCACACCTCACCACATCACTTTAGGTGGGCAGGGATAGTGGGTTGATGGGTGTGGGATCAGGGCTGTATGGGCTGGGTTGTGTAAACACTCTTAAAAAACTACAATAATAAATTAAGTGTAATTTATTGATTTCCTAACTTGGATTAAGAAACTTTTGTTCATGTGTGTGTGTTGGGTGTCATAAACTCCTGAATCACTCCCCAGTTTAAATGAAGCCCAGTTTAAAATGTGCTTAAATATGTCTGACTTGGAATAGTCGAGCGTGCAGTCGTTTCCGACTGGCTCTTGTTAATTATTCTTGCAGGTCATCTGCTTTTGATATGTCAACCTTTTATAATATTTCTGTAGAAACTAGGCTAATTATGTAGTTAGTAGCCAACATGCCAAAACTTGTTTATTTACAATAATTATTCATTTACTAGATCTATATTAATTATGTATTCAAGTCTTTTTTGGGGCACATCACTGGAAAAGGCACCTTCAGACATTTTTACATCAATTCTTGGAATGAAGTCATGAAGTTGAGCAGAAGATTCGGGCCATTTTTCCAAATCGTGTAAATCCGAGGAGAAGTTTTCGGGAATGGGGGGGGGTAATATGTGGTGCTTTACACGAATAATATCGGGTGCCGGATTTTACGCTAGACCTGGCACTCTTTTCTATCGCGCGATTTCATTGGTTTAAATTTGATGTTTTATCCAATCATAATGATCGATTCTTCAGCAATTCAGTCAAAAAATGGCAGATTTCCATAACATTTCCTTAACTGTTTCATAGCATGCAAATAATTTTCACAACTTTCCTGATTTCACCTTATATCCGACCAGTAAAAACTTCATCGTTCATGCAATTAGATAATCTACAGGCTGATAGATCGTGTAGGGCTTTGACCTTGACCCACCCAGGCCCCCAGCATTTATTTCAGGATTTTCAATTTTCTCAACTTGCACCCCAGTAATAGTAACAACTAAATTGTAAAAAAATATTAATTAAGACATATTTTTCAGTGACATGCACCATTTGTCTTCACACTTAACCGGTATTAACCTTTTACTCCATAGATGCACCTTAATTGCATGGGCAAAAAATGGAGATCCAGATCAGCCAGAAAAGCTGAGCCATTTGATCAGGATCTACACTGTTAGCTTTTAGATCTATTAGGTTATAATGACCAGAATGTGACCAATACAGATCTAGATCTGATGGTGCAAATGTGCCAGCTGATCTGGATCTACACTGGTCACACATGTAAAAATGCATATGGAGTTAGAGGGTTAATGGGTTTTATCAAATAACACTTCAATACATAATCAGTTTATTGGGATTTGTGGACTTGTGTTGCCTGGATAGGGATAATACTGTCATACTGAGTTGCCTATGTCCAGTAGTCATTTTACTTTAACATAAAACATATTGTAGCTTGTAACTTTGAAAGTATTATGTTGACAAAACTTGTAATTAATCATCTAGAACGGCAAAGCAATCTTACAACAAGAATGACAACTGCTGTTTCACTTACTTTTAATTATGCCCCTCTACATTTCATAAAGTTTCTTAAACTGTTTAAAGTGTTATAACTGTTAACACAAAATGTTGACACATCGTCTGAATGAACATGTATTTTCTCCATGCCGTCTCATTATGATCTGCACTGTGCTCTGTGCTTTTTGGTCAGAAATAACCTAATATAAAAAAGGAATAATGTAGATCCTGATCAGATGGCACAGATGTGCCAGCTGATTTGGATCTACAGACTTCCCAAAAGTTGAAAAAAAGTGTCAGACATTTGGACAGACAAGATGTGATTATCTGTCTGACCGAAAAAATTTCTGTCAGACTGAAACAAATTTATCTATGACTTTTCTCTGGATCTGCACTGGTTGCATCTTGGTCAAAACAAACCTTAAGGATCTAAAAGCAAACAGTGTAGATCCTGATGAGATGGCACAGATATGCTGAAAGATCTGGACCTACAATGTTTGCCAAGACAATGAAGATGTAATAATAGACTTAAAGGTTAAGGGGCTTAATGCCAACCACTCAGTACAAGTTTATTAACCTTTTACTCCATAGAAGACCAAATATCTGTGTTGTGTATCAACGGACAATCAAAGGGGAACAAACCATATTGGACTGTTTGTAGATAGTGAACAAGGGAGGTAATTGTGATCTATACTGCAGCAGAAGCCAGTATTTGTGATGACCCAGATTTCGGTTTTACTTACTTGCTCTTCATTACATATGACTAGACAGATAGTCTGCTGTAGGTTTGTTACAACACTGCTGATTGGTTTGTTGGGATGCATGAACCCAAGGTCATAATTATTGGACCAATTATGGAGTCTGAGATGTGTAGTTAACAGGCTAGGCAATGATTTCATGGATTGTTCAAAAGTACTTTTTTCCATTTATTGGATTTTGGTTCTATTCTGCAAGGCTTGATATTTAATTTAAATTTGAATGGGATTGCTATTTACAGTAACAATAAAGGTGCTGCTGCAGTCATCGTTTCGAGCTGTATCGTGGGATAGACTAATTAATCCATACATTGTTGTGCATTTTTGTCCTCCGTATTGAAACTGGATGTTTACATTTTAAGCATATTTCAAATATTTTAACCAAGAAGTAGTCATTCATGTAACATTACGCCTGGATAAGCTTTTACAGGTGAAGTGATATTATTCATTAACAAACAGAGAGATAAAAAGTGACAGATAGATGTTTCAGGGGTCGTCAGAGAGAAAGAATGTCCCCTGAGGGATGTACTACCTGACAAGACATTTAAGAGCATCCTTTAACATATACAGTTGCACAGACTTGAATTAACACTGTGATCTATGTTGAAATCATTGAATATATTAAGATGGTGAAATAACTATTGAGATAAGACTTAACACGTGGGAGAAAAATAATATTACAGGAACTACTAAAAATGGATCAAGCTTCTCACGCTTTTACTGATTAAGATCAACACACGGACTGATATTATAAGCTGATGGTTTAAATATCTAATTGTGTGAGCAGGAGATTGTTTTACATTATTTCTCAATGAAAGGATGTACTGTTATATGGATGTGAAAAAGGAATAAATGATTCAGATGTGTAACAAATGTCATTGATTTACAAGGCCACCTGATTCATAGGCTGTTGAGATTTGTCATAGATGTACAAGGCCACCTTATTCATTAGTGTTTTCTACTGTCTACATGGCTTTTATGTTTCGGACATTGAACTGAACCTGTTGTTTGCCTGATGACAAAACAGATTTTGAATTGATTATAATGGTGATGTAAGGCTTTCTATTGGTGTTGTCAATCAATTGACATTTAATTGATGCGTTGTAGGAGTCTGGAATAAACAAAACTGAACAATATATCATACAAATATTGTTCTGAGATTCCAAGGGAAAGTGCACATTCCGTGGAATAATGAGTAGGCAGAAATTGCGTCTCGGAGATCAGCTGATGGAGGTCACAGAGTTCATCTGACTGGAGGCGAAATACAGTCTGGAAGTAAATAACAACAGTGTCCCTCATCTAGCATCAAGCTAATTGTTATGTGAATAATATAAGTTCTTGTGGATATGAGTCAAGTGAAAACCAAAATGTTTATTTCCTATGGAAATTACAGTTGACTGGAATAAATAGAATACAGATTGGTTATGTAAGCAGAACTTTGTCAAAATAATCATCAAATTCACTCGAAGATGTATTTTGCGAAATCTGGTTTTTGAGGTTTCTTTTGTAGCAAAGAAAGGAAGTAGTGTGTGATTCATACAGGAAATTTGAATTTTCAGGGCTTGATTATCAATAAGTGCATCCTTTTAATGAACAGGTGATTTGATAATGATTGTGAAGCAACATGTCTCAAAATGATCTGTGGATTGGAGTTACATTATAAATCCCATCTGATTTAATAGATTGATTTTACGGTTACAACAAACTCTTTGTGTGTGGCTTTGGTGGTTCATGCAGCTCACCAATGGTGAGTGGTGGTGGGTTACCTAGCAACGAGATGGTCGACATGGATACTTCTAGTGGTGGTGTCAAGGACCCTCTCCCTATCACTGATCGTGCTCTTTGGCTTAAACATGAGCAAGAGGCCTACATGCAGACAATGAAGTTAAAACGTTAGTATATTTTTCTTCCCTCACTAGTTATTACCAGAATGCATCACAGTGTTTGTTGCCATTTCTTTCTCGTCTTAACTGCAGTGTAATGGTAGTTTGCTTCCTTTGGACACGGCCTTGCTCCTTCTCTTTGTTTTTTTTGTTTTTGCACAGATATATGTGTTCTGCTTGTATACAGTGTTCATTGTTCGAAATAGTCCTGTTTTAAACTATATTATAACTATAATGACCATATCATTCTGGGTGGTAAATATAAGCCTTTTACCTTCTACTTCTTATGGGCTCTTCTTTTCTGATCTGTGCTTTATTTACCTTCCTGCTTGTATAGTTCGTTAAAATATTGTCATGGCAGTAATGTATACATGAATGATTGATTAAAGCTTTAAGAGTAATCATCTAATCATCTAAGTTGAAAAATAATCACAAATATATAGTGTTGCATTATTGTTCTTTATGGTAGGACTATTATTACCAAAATTGCATATAAACTGAAAAGAAATCTTAGCATAGGTGTCTGTGGCTGTAAGTGGAATAGATCATATTTTGTGTTTAGCTACTCCAAAAACAGGGTTTATCTACATTGTTTCAAATTGCATGTAGAAATTATTTTGATAATAAAACACAACCCCCTAGATACTCGGAATCCAGATCAGACCATAAACACCAAAAAAGAGAGAAGATATTGGAGAGGTTGTTTGTTATTAAGATAAGGTGTTGGGATGTAGTGGACATCACAAGTGATTAGGTTGTTCCATGATTTCAGCAAAAACACATAAACCCTTTACTCCGTAGATGCGATTTATATCACACCGGCTAACAGTGTAGATCCAGATCAGTTGGCCTGTCCGTGCCATCTGTTCAGGATCTAAAACTGTTTTGTTATTTATCACCAAGAAGGGACCAGTGCAGACCCAGATTAGATGGCACCGATGTATCAGCTGATCAGGATTTAAACTTGTCTCGCGTGATTTAACCTGAATAAATGGAGGCTGGAAAGGGCATAACCTAGAATAAGGATAAAAGGAGTGTCTCTTGTAAAATATCTTGTATGTATCAAGCCAATTGATGCCCTTTTTTTCCTTAATTTGTCAATAAATAAAGAAAATGAAAACAATAATTTCACTCAGAATGATGAAACATTGTGATTTTTACGAAGATCCTTGGCCAAAACTGGCATGTAATTGATTGATTTCAAATAGAAAAGAGACAGATTATCAGCCCAAGTTATATATTAAGGATGTGTATTTATGTGGAAACTGAAAAAGAATAGACTATGTCTAGCTACTCCTGGGGATGATCCAGTCTGTGGTATGCTTCTAGTCTAGACCTATTGATTTCCTATCAAATAAAATAAGAAAGATCATTTTTTCTCCAGTTTACCTAATTTAGTCTATCCTCTAAAGTGTTGTATTTGTTAGCCAGAAGTGTTCTAAACCAGTCTCAACAACTAATTCAGTAATATAAAGGGTGGTCACCTTTTACTTCAGTAGGTAGTTTGTATCAAACAGTAATGGAAATGAGGCTAACAAATAGTGTTCAGTCTTGTTCACCCTGCAGAGATACAATGTTTAGTTCTGTTGTCCATACAGTTAGTTTTGTCCTTTCTTCAGAAATGCACTGTCTTGTTTTTCTCTCAGAGATACAGTGTTCAGTCTTGTTCTTCTCTCAGAGATACAGTGTTCAGTCTTGTTCTTCCATCAGAGACGCAGTGTTCAGTCTTGTTCTTCTCTCAGAGATGCAGTGTTCAGTCTTGTTCTACCATCAGAGATGTAGTGTTCAGTCATGTTCTACCATCAGAGATACAGTGTTCAGTCTTGTTCTACCATCAGAGACGCAGTGTTCAGTCTTGGTCTTCCATCAGAGATGCAGTGTTCAGTCTTGTTCTACCATCAGAGACGCAGTGTTCAGTCTTGTTCTACCATCAGAGATACATTGTTCAGTCTTGTTCTTCCCTCAGATATGCAGTGTTCAGTCTTGTTCTTCACTCAGAGATACAGTGTTCAGTCTTGTTCTTCCATCAGAGATACAGTGTTCAGTCTTGTTCTTCACTCGGAGATGCAGTGTTCAGTCTTGTTCTTCCTTCAGAGACGCAGTGTTCAGTCTTTTTCTTCCCTCAGATATGCAGTGTTCAGTCTTGTTCTTCCATCAGAGATACAGTGTTCAGTCTTGTTCTTCACTCAGAGATACAGTGTTCAGTCTTGTTCTTCACTCGGAGACGCAGTGTTCAGTCTTGTTCTTCCCTCAGAGATGCAGTGTTCAGTCTTGTTCTTCACTCAGAGATACAGTGTTCAGTTTTGTTCTTCACTCAGAGATACAGTGTTCAGTCTTGTTCTTCACTCAGAGATACAGTGTTCAGTCTTGTTCTTCACTCAGAGATACAGTGTTCAGTCTTGTACTTCACTCAGAGATACAGTGTTCAGTCTTGTTCTTCGCTCGGAGATACTGTGTTCAGTCTTGTTCTTCACTCAGAGATACAGTGTTCAGTCTTGTTCTTCACTCGGAGACACAGTGTTCAGTCTTGTTCTTCCCTCAGAGATGCAGTGTTCAGTCTTGTTCTTCCCTCAGATATGCAGTGTTCAGTCTTGTTCTTCCCTCATAGATGTAGTGTTCAGTCTGTTGTCACCAGAAAGATGCAGTATTCAGACATGTCCTTTGAAAAAGTTGCAGTGTTCAGACTTCATCCACATAGATGATGTGTGCAGTATTGATTACTGAAAACCCAACGTGGTACAATCTTGTTAAATTTGTGGATCCTACCAATCCTTCACCTGATCTAATTTTTTTTGTTTGTCCATTTTGGGTCGTTTCCATACACATCAACTTATAATAGAAACAGGGTAAACTCAAGTCACTGATGAGCCTACGTAAGCATTGAGTGTTAAACTTAACTCAAGGGGTTGGGCAGGATATAACTATTGTATATTATACAATATTGTATTAGGGTTTGCAGTATAACTATATAGCTTATAATTATCTGCACTTTTATTGTTGTTCTAGGTATATTGTAATTTTCTACAATGAAAATTAAGTGAAATATCTCAAATATTGTATAATATTTGATAATGAATCATAATGCATTCAGCGTCAACTCTGTATATAAAATACCCTGTGGATAGTTTATCTGTATTATATACCAGTCCTGCAGCACCAGTGTGCCACATGTGGTAACATTTAAACACTGGAACATATCAATAATAGTGTTACATTTTCAAGAGTATCTAGCCTTACCTATATTCACAATTATTCAGTCAGTCATGCATGAAAATCTCATGATATCTATGCTTGAAATGGTGTTGTGGGTAATTTTATGCAGTTACTGTGCACAATATTATCTACCTTTACCTGTACAGCCTTTACCTATATAGCAATTGGTTATCAGTAACTATGTTTCACTGTCAGGTGTGTGTCTTGACATTAATATCACCCAGATATGTCAAGAATGACAAGAATGCAGTGTGTCCAGTCTCTATGCTACATTTCACAGCCTATTGCATTGCATAACTGTAGTACAATGAAAATAAAAGTTAAACATTCATAATTAAATTTTCTACAAAAGTGTGTCAAAACTATAAATAAACACCAACAACTGTTCAATAAGTGTCTTCTTTAACCTACTGAACTATGACCATCACAACACCAGTGGCTATTTGATTTAAAAGATAAAAGAACCATACTGTCCATAGTTTTGTCACATGACCTGGTTTTTACGCTCTGCTGTGCTATTAATAGATGTGCTGCACAGCAACAGCTAGATTAAGATGAGAAAGCTGTCTTCTGATTGGTCGAGCTGTGGTTCAATGAGAATATTATGCTTGAGGCATATGATAATGTACAGGTCATGTGACCAAAACACAGCTGGATAATATACAAGCATGGCTGCCTATATTTCTTACTAATTTTTGACAGATTCATTGTTTTCTTGTCAAATATTGATTATTTGTGAAAGAAAGGACAAACTGTGATTGGGAGTGATTGACTTTGTGTGAGAATTTGTGTTGATCTTGGACTTTCCATTCACTATACAGATCTTGGACCTATCCATAGAGTACTTAAACAGATTGGCTAATTAATGAATGAACAGTTAATTAATTTTTCATCATGACGGATATTAAACTAACATTACATATTTTGTGAAAGAGAAGTAGCTTTCTAAGGCATTTACTGAGCATTTTCATTGAAGTTTACATGTTAAACAAACATAAACTACCTTAGTGGGATAGCATTTGAACTATTTATAGAATTTGACAGTTTCATTCATGTCTGACTACATGTATATACTTGTTACCTCTGGCTTCCTGTTTTAACTAAAACCAATATATTTTGCATATGTCAAAAGAATCTTTAATGAAGTTAGAAATTATGAACTAAATACATGAAAAGGGATTTCATAAAAAATTCTGTTAAAACAGCCAGACTTGTGATTGTGTTTTGTCTGTTGTTCTTGTTAATGAATCAAAGATAGTGGAGGTAGATGCTGAGGGAACAAACTTTAGGATTGTAGTCAATGCTTCAGCCGAGTGCCCTGGTGACCCCTGCCCATGGTTACGTGGTAGACAGTCACCACTACCCGGCTCTGGTGAACTCCATGTGTGGTCTCCATCTGCATAGTGATCCACAAGGTAATATAACTCGTAAATGTATCTGACATGGTAATGGTACAGTGTAGCATTGAGGATCTCCCATCAGTGACAGATGCAAGAAATCCAGAAAGGGAATTTTTTGGGGGGACAATGTTTGGATAGTTTCAAGATAATTTCCTACTGTTTGGCAAAAAACTCATGAAACTAAAATATTGCTGGCTAAATTGGAGTTTGAGATATCCTACTGAACCCCCACAGGATCAACCCCTGCCCATGGTAGGATAGCACAAAAACACAACAATGAGAGGCCAAGAATGAATAAGGAGCTATAGAAGGCATGTTGTTAACTTTGTTGAACTGCACGAAACCAGCTCGAGTGTTGATCAGCTGCTCCATGTTATAAGAGTACTTAGCTTCAGATTTGGGTTTGTATTGTGTACAGATGTGTAAGGTTCTCGGCGGTGATGGTGCTCGCAAAATAGGTTACTAGGTCAGATCATCAACAATTTCAAGACAGTAATACTAAGTTAGGTTTTTGATTAATGATATATTCATTTAAAACATGTTCAACCAGTGTTGATCCAGATCAGCTGGCACATCTTTGCCATCTGATCAGGATCTGCACTATTTGCTATTTGTTCAGAAATAGCCTAATGAATCTAAAAGCAAACAGTGTAGATCCTGATCAGATGGAGTAAAGGGTTAAGATAATAGAAGCAGACTTTAGAGGAGTCTTCCAAATTTCCTCTACTTCTGTCAATGCTGTTTCCAGACTAACCGAAAGTTGAAGAAAAGTGTCAGACATGTGGTCAGACAAGATGTGAAAATCTGTCTGACCGAAACAAATTCTGTCTGACCAAAACATTTAACACATTAAATAAGCAAAAAACAGTATTAAGGGTTTTTTTCGTGTTTTTTTTTCAGTGGTACGAATTGTCATGATGACAAATGCGTAAAATATTTCATTCGGATATCCTCACTCATTTCCCTCGGAACAGTCTCGAATCATAACAGCGAGTATAATTGGAATATGCAGATCAAATTTTTTGCCGGACACTCGGTCCTACAACATAGGAAATCACATCAGACCAGTCCAAACAGGTCTGACGGTCCGGCGACTTTCAGGAAGTCTGTGTTTCTACTCCAAGGGGAAAGTTTCCAACTTTGAATGTTTCATTTATCCCCTTTTCTCAGAGATTCAGAATTAGACTTATCCTTGAATCGGTTGGATTCATTGTAGATGGCCAGAGAAGAGATTTGGTGCTGTATTTGGTTCTGTTTGGTTCTGTTTGAATATTATTTTAAGAATAATGCCAAGTGTAGTGTGTTGAACTAGATCCCAGATGAAGTTGAGAACATGAACTAAATTTAAGATAAAAGTGAGCAGTTTTTTAGGTGCCTGGTCATAATGACTCAATTCACAATGACTGGTCCAGAAAGGCCAATTTTTGGACTGTAAAATCCTGCTTTTCATGCATTTATGTTTAAATAGCAGCACATTAGTGTAGTCTATTCACTTTGTTGTCATAAATAACCCAGGGCACGACAAATCCTGAAATTACTTGGTAGCCCACTGGGCTACCAGGATTTTTGCTTGGTAGCCCGGACTTTTCGGTTGCGTATTTATTACCTTAGATATATACACTTTACAACAATGATGGGATGGTTTGGATTACTAGTCAATATAAAAACACCTCTCAGATTATTTACTTTTATTTATTTACTTTTTTACAATACATAAATCCCAGGTCATCCTCTGCACCACTTCTGAGATCATGTTTCACCCAGGGATATGAAGTAAGCCAGCTGACTTGAAATGTTCGAACCCGTTGATTCTTGTCATATTCTTTGCTAGAGAATTTGGGTCGTTTGGGCGTTTTATCATCTAGTTTTCTCTTCACTGATTTGGGAGTTGACTGCTGTCTGTGATTTGATGATGGGTTTTGAGTCGAAGGCTCACTCTCCTAAATAGAAATAATTTCATTATATCTCTACTCTTTTATTAACCCTTTATTACTCAGCAACCAATTAAGTTTCTAGCATGATCATATCAAATATTTAAATTCATTCCTGCCTTTGGATAAAAAAGAAAAGAAATGCATAATATTTGAATTTAAGAGTTTCATCACTATCTGCCCATGAAACTCCTTTAACAACAAACATCAGATTTTTAATTTATCTAGCCTATTCTGTTAACTTTTATAAATCACCATGCTTGAATATGATCTAATTTAAATGAATATGATTTAAATTAGAAACAGAAACTCATCTGGCCTTTGGAGAAATACTTCTTTAAAATTAATTTATATCATATCTTATTTTATGTAAAAACCCCAAGACCAGCATTTGGCAAGAAAATTTAACATATAACTTGCCTTCTGATGACACAACGATCCATTTTTCATTAACAAAATACTAATCCAACTAAAAAAAACAAACATTTATAACACGTTTTCTTTATGATATTAATATAGAATTTTCTATTATGAAACGTTTGCGAAATGTCACCTGTTTAAAGTTTTTATTTTCACGCCGACCATTGCTTTTCTCACCAACGTAATTATTAACCCAATCATCCTCAATCGACTGACATACTTACCAATTACACCTTTGATCTGTCGTAAATTAGGTAGCCGAAACTGTGAAAGTTTGCAATCAACAGATTGTTTAATTGACAGAGTGATGATCTAATCAAAACACATTAAAGTACCGCATTATCTCGCTGTATCCTCGCGCTCGGTTAAATACATAGATAGCATACAACAGAGCGTGCGCGACTGACAGCGAGAAGTCAAAGGTGACGTGTTGTTTTACAGTCGAGTGTCATAATGTTTCCTGTTTATTGGAATTGATGATTTGCCGGGCAACCAATATGGGAATTTTAAGGTGGCCCGGCGGGCACTCACTGAATTGTTTTGGTAGTCCGCAGGGTCGAAATCGGTAGCCCGCGGGAACAGGGCAATGGATTTGTCGTGCCCTGAATAACCTTTTAAATAAAAAAAGGAACAGTTTATCCTGATCAGATTGCAGAGATATGCCAGATGATCTAGATCTACAAAGTTTGTCAATGAGATAACAGCTTTATTCCATGGGTTAAAGGGTTAAAATGTATCTGATGCAAATTGAGCCACGTTATATTTTGTCCAAGGTGTAAATTTAAGCCAAATGTTGTCATATTATTATCCGAATATGCAAATATTTGAGTGCATCTTAAAATTATCTGAGGTACAAAATTACAGTAATGAAAGCCTTGTATTAAACTTATATTCATCTGAGGTGCCTGTTTGAAGCATTTTTTTTTCACCCTAAAGGCAAATGTGAGCACTCATCATATTAATTTATCTGAGGATCACAATTGAGCTTTGGAATATTAATCTGGATTTCTTTTATTTATCAGGGACAAATTTGAGTTTTTCTCAAATTGATCTGAGTTGCATATCAGCGTGCTTGTAATTTTCTGAGGAGCATATTCAGTTCTCTGTTAAGTTCAGTTAAGGTGTCAAAATTTAATGTTAGTGCAAGTTTCGTGGTTCGCATCAGATGAGCAAATTTGAGCTCTTGTTATGCTCATCTTATGTTAAAATTCAACTTCTTTCATCTAAAGTGCATTATGAGCCATTGTTACCATAGTGTTCATTTGATTTTCGATTTGGAGCCCTAGAATGTTGTAAATTAATTGCAAGTTCCAAGTCAGTCATCTGATCCCTGATCAAAAATTCAGCTGAGGTTTAAATCTGGGCCCCCTTTTCAGGTTCATCTCACGTGGTTATAATTACTTTTGAGGTTTTAATTGATCCAGGCTCAAAGTAAAGAATGCCCTAAGTAAAAAATATAATACTGTTTTAACTGTTATAAAAATTGACTTGAAATTCATGTCACAAATATTGGCAATTTAAGTATTTTAAATTTACAGCATTTTTATTCTTGTTCAGAAAGCAATCCATAAATTGTGTACATGTATGCATACACTTCAACTTAGTGTATTATTTAAAATACAGACTATGGTTTGTGTGAAATATATACACTAAAGTGATTTAAATGCCTCCTGTATTGAATGCCATTTAAATCCCTTTTGTAACCATAAATTCATTTAAATGTCGCAAATGTGTTATGGCAGATTTCCACATGTACTGGGTGATCAGCAATATTTACCCATAGTTCTTTTGTTTACATTTAGAATGAATGAAAAATCTTAAGATTTAACTTATTTCAAATCTGACAGATGAAATAAAAAAAGTTTGCCAATTTAAAATATCAACAACAAATCTAGAAAATTTTAAATGGATGTGTATGCATGTTAATGCAAGTTACGGGATTAAGAGTTTATTAGTAGGTTTTAATGTTAAATTGAAATCACCTAGCTGTATGTGTTGAAACTTGTTTGTTTCAATTTCGGAACTTTGATTGTGTTTTCCTAGGAAAAATGGAAGTGAACTTTTGATATGGAGATAAGGTACATGCATTCATTATGTGTTATTGTTTGAAGTTGGTACTGGGCTTTAAGTTCAAAGAAATGAGCAATTAGATAAAATGACAACACTACTTTCAATGTGGTGAATAAAACAGATTGATTTAATGTGGGAGGGTGGCTGTTCATGAATCATTTTTCTGTTTAGGTCATTAAAGGTATTATGTTAAACAATCTTTTCTAATCTGAGCCAGTGAGATTGCTTTGATCTATTAATAGCCTTATATCCAGGTAGACAAGTTTCATTTTGGAGGGAGAGTGGATTTATGAATGAACTTGTATGCAGTATATCAGCTGATCACTGTTTGATTAACTTGTCTGGTCTTGTGAAGAGATTTTCTCTCTAGGTCTGCAATCAGTGCACTGTACTGATAACAATCACATACATGATACTGCTACAGTGACCTGATTTATTTATCCTATTTTCAAGCTTAATGGCTTTCTATATTCTGCTTTTGTTTGAATTTAATCACAATCTGTTTTAAACATTGGAATAAAATTCAAACAAATTATAGTTGAAAACGAGTTTTTGATGTATCAGATCTTTAAAAATGTGTATTGTTTCTTCTTTATAGTAAAATTCTACTGCACAAGAAATATTTAATTATTCAAAAGAAATGTCCTTTTGAAAAAGAACAAATGTTTGCCTTTTGCTGGACATTTCTTGTCCCTGTTTTTGTATATCATGTAGGTCGGTTAGAATGTCTTGAAATGCTTAAGAACTCTAACCTGCATGTTTTGAAGAAAAAGTTTCATTAAATGTTACCCCACCCACTTAATTATACTCTATGTATTGCATTTTGTATTAATTCTTGAATGGAGTTTGTAATCTGTAAAAACTGATTTACATTGTCGCTTGTGCAGGCTGTGTACTGATGCACATGTAATTCGGCATATGGTTTTGAAATCTTCCTTGGAGAAGCCGTGGCCCAAAAACATGGCAGTTGGTTCATAGTTACTTAAGTTACAGAAAATTATATCTTCTTCAGGATCAGCCCTCATGTTTGCACATCAAATATTTTTATGAGCTTTCTCATCTTGGAATATTTCTTGTATTTTCAGGCCAGCTGACAAAAGGTCGCCATGTCCCGATGGTTTACGGGCGACTGAGTGACGCAGATCATTTAGTCATCATGGCGGACACGCTGCAGCAACAGCAGCAAGATATGGCCGCTATGCAGAATCGAATCCCTACATCATTTCGAGATGCCACTTCTGCGCCACTTCGCAAACTGAGTGTTGATCTAATCAAGACGTATAAACATATAAATGAGGTAAGTCCTGTGGAATCTATGATCAAGTTTACTATAATGTAAGTTCTTAGACCAATCATGGTACAAGTAAGGTAAGTCCTCAAAATCGAGGGCCATAATGCAAAGCAAAAGAAGATCTTGTTTAAATGTCTGAAACTATATATCTGTGAAGATTTAAGGAGGAAAAAGGTTACAAGAGTCTGTCATTCCTTGTTCCACAACTACTTTTTGATTTCAATAATTATTTGCTGTGTTGACAACATACTGAAGTCCAGTAAAATACTGGTATCCAAAACATTCTAACACATTGGGCCTAGCTATTAGCTAGTAGCTAAGCACGCTGTAAATTGAAAACAACCAACAAAAAAGGCCAGGTCCCAAGGTTATAAAACTAAGCATGGAAACCAGTCTCAAATCTCAAGCATCTGATAAGCTGAAATGGTGACCAGTCTCCATTTCAGCATATCAGATGCTTGAGATTTAAGACTGGTTTCCTATGGTTTCCTATCACAGTTTTATAACCTTCAGCCCAGCAGTTAAGAGAGTTCAACAAAAAGGGCAAAATTTCTTTTCTTTAATAGTATGGAACAATATCCTAGAATTAAAAAAAAAAGTAATGTAATAATCTCTTTCTATTGAAGTGGGTGGGAAATATTGTGAAACTAAAATAAGCAAACAATTGTTTTTTAATCAAAAATAGAAGGATCTGTCTATAAACAAACACAAATACTCCCTGTTTCGGTTTTTATATCAGCAAACAGCAAACATTACAATATTTTATTTTAACATTAACTGCCATAAATAGCCTGACAGACATTGGTTTCCTTGGAAAATCGTCACATAAAAGAGTTGTGGCACTCCTTCACTGATGAATCCTGAAACTGCCAACAGTCTGGAAAAATAACCAACTAGCATTTATGTTATTAAATTGTTTACCACGATATTTGCTTTTGCAAAATATGTCTGACTTGACTAGAAACCTTTTTTTGCGTCCAACAACGTAAAAAAATTAATGTTATCTCACTTCCTGATTCTAGAAAGTTGAAATTGTGATGTACTCGGAATGATCCTTATCCTGATTAAAGGATAGTTGTTTTTTTTTAATGCCTTACAAAAAATGGTCACGAAATCTCATCATAAGACACTTTCGGTGCGGACACACATTTTATAAATGTTGTTTTTATATATGAAAGCTTAATGTAGCATTTGGCTAATGTTGTTTTTGTTGTTGTTATAAAATATATAGGTAATTTAACCAATTTATTTAAATGAAAAAGATTCTGTTTACTAACTCTGATCATGGTTGTATTGGTCCTTAGTCCTGTACTAGAGGAACCAGTGTTGCCTTGTCTGGAGCACAAAGGAATTTTTTATGCCATTCCTGGACATTGCAGTTTTAATGTAGACATTGTTACAAGATGACCATGTCCAGAATCGACTCCACGATCGGTATCACGCGGTGTCCCGCCAGGGCTGATTTGGATGCTGAAGATGATCAATATATTTGTCTTTTATATTTTTACCAGAACGGTTGCTATGGCAATGAGACAGCAGACTGAATTGTAATGTCCAGAAGCCTATACAGTGTATTGGGCAATAGTCTCAGACATTCCACATAATTCCCATTTATATGCAACAGATGAGGGTCTAATTGAGATCTATGGGAACTGGCATTGTTCAGTTGTTTGAGAAATAGGAGCTGTCAAGTCATAATAGAATATAGGTTTTTAACAAAAGGCATTATTATACCACAATGCACTCTTGGAAAATTACTTCATTGCACTCAGTGTAGATGAAAAACAAGTTCTTGTGAAAAACAAGTCATAGGGGGGTATTGTTGAATTTCAGTGTCATGGGCTTTCTTGTTAATCAGCAAAATATAAGGGGGCATTTGTTATTGCCATTAATTTTGTACAAGCAGACATCAAAATTTAATGTTTTTATATAAAAAAAATTATTCCGTTTTAATTTTGGTTTGTCAAATCAGAGTCAGGAGTTGATGCTTTCTCACAAACAGTACCTGTAAAGACAACACTGCAAGCATGTCAATTTCACAGGACCGGTAATTAAACTAATTGTTTAGTAAGCTTAGCTTGATTATTGATCTTTGCTGATACTGTAGATGTCCGCTGTGCTGGTGTCCAGAATAGTACATTGTGGCACAGAAAGAGTATTGATGTTTTCTGTTGTGTCATCTGGCACAGTAGGGCAATCTGAAACCCTGATTGTCACTGTTGACTGAAGGATGCTATATTTAATAGCAAACTTAGGGGTTGTTAATACCCATCTCAAATGTAGCATAAACATGATACATTTAACACTGAAGCCTGTAGAATACATGTCACAGACTTGACATAGGGCACAGTGAAACCTGTCATAAACCACTGGGCATGTGGCACATTTCTGGAGAAAGGGTACACTGAAGCCCTCATACATAATACAGACTTTTAACAGCCTAAGGTCTGTTTTATACATACATCAAGGAATGGACAGTGCAGCATGAAATATCTGTATACATGTATGGCAAAGACCAGGAGTAAATGTCAAATGAAGGAGCATTCTCTGCTTGAGATCATACAGACACAGAAGTGTGAAGCTTTTAAATGAATTGTGAAGCTTTTAAGCATTAAGTTTTTCCTTTTTTGTAAGATTATTGTATTGGTTACAATGTTTAAAATTTCAGTGGTTAAAGTTTCTTTGGAAAAAATACAAATAAATAATAGGTAAAAAATTTTAAATTATTCAGAAAAATTAAAAACAACAACAACAAGCTAGCTAATAAGCAACATATGAAACTAAATACATAAAAATGTGATCCCTGTCATGCGGTTGTGGAACTGGAGTAATAATAAACACAGAATTTTAACCTTTTAACAAGAGCTGTCACTTGAAATTGACATATGCCCCCCCCCCCCCCCCGAAATACAGCTTTGAAATCGAATTGGTATACACCTGTCAACAACTGCTCAATGGTTGTAAGAGTTGTGTGCAAGTTTGGTACAATCAAGGGAATCGCTCACCTGAATACAACACAGTTGTGTTGTATGTGACCCATCGTCTCGATATGGTGAACATTTACACCAAGTTCTTTTAAAATCCAATAAGAAACGACAAATTTACAGCTTGGAAAAGAAAATGTTATTTTTAGTAACAGTTACCTTGACCTTGGACCTACCGGCATGGGTATTGTACGCAACACAACCCCTTGTCATGGTAAACATTTATGTAAAGTTATTTTGAAATCACTCCATTCATTATGAAGTTACAGCCCAGACAAGAAAATTTTATTTTTAGTAACAGTGACCTTGACCTCGGACAAACAGCCATGGGTATTGTACGCGAAACAACATCTTGTCATGGTTACCATTTGAGCCAAGTTATTTTAAAATCCAATGAGAAATAACAAATTTACAGCCTGGGCAACATTTTTCTATTTTTAGTAACAGTGACCTAGTTTTTGACCCCAGATGACCCATATTCAAACTCGTCCAATTAATAACTGGGACTAATGTCCTGACCATGTTTCTTTGCAATCGGACAATCAGAGCAAAAATGTGACCACTAAAGTGTTAACAAGAAAATTCCATTTTTAGGAACAGTGACCTTGACCTTGGACCAACCGACATGGTTTTGTACTCAACACACCGCCTTGTCATGGTGAACATTTGTGCCAAGTTATTTTGAAATCCAATGAGAAATAACAAATTTACAGCCAAGACAAGATAATTCTATTTTTAGTAACAGTGACCTAGTTTTTGATTCCAGATGACCCATATTCGAACTGTTCCAAGTAATTACTGGGACTAATGTCCTGACCATGTTTCGTGACAATCGGAGCAAAAATGTGACGGCTAGAGTGTTACAAGAAAATTATATTTTTAGTAACAGTGACCTAGTTTTTGGACCCAGATGACCCATATTAAAACTTGTCCAAAAAATCATTGGGACTAACATTCTGACCAAGTTCCATGACAATCGGAGCAAAAATGTGATCGCTAGAGTGTCAACAAGAAAATTCTATTTTTAGTAACAGTGACCTAATTTTTGGACCCAGATGACCCATATTTGAACTCATCTGAGAAATCATTGGGACAAACATCCTGACCAAGTTTCAAAACAATCGAGGCAAAAATGTGACCGCTAGAGTGTTCAGGAATGCGGGACGTACTGACGGACTGACCGACAACTTGGCAACTATATGCTCCCCCCAATTTCTTCGGGGAGCATAAAAAAGTGTGGCCTTAACTTGCCAGTTTGTGTACATATACTGTATACATCTAAGACTTTCTTAAATTTAGTATTAACATTTTGAGAATGTGCTTCAAATTTGTTGTTGTTGTTCTTTTTGTTCTTTTACTTACAAACAGTGAATAACATATTCAGAAAAGCCTGATTTTCAAAGTGCTATAAAGTTAGAAAGTTTATTTGGTCACTATCCATAGAAAATGACAAAATTTACCCTATAAAATCTTCCAGAGCAAAGTTCTTAATATTGCATAACACAGATCTAAGCAGCAAAGTTCATGAGGTCATTGTCCAGCAACTTGACCAATATTAATGAATAAACTGTAAACATCATATGTAGCTGAAGACAGGTAGAAATATTGGATTTTGACACTTGAAATTTTCACACTGCTACTAAAATTTTTGTTTCAAATTTTATCACTGAACAACCTGTGAATGAATTGTTCAGGAAAGATTGAATTTTAAGATGGTATAAAGCTTGTGTCAAAATCTGGTTGATAACTGTAGAAAATCAAAGGTTAAAAACAGATTTTGAAAGAAAAAAAATTAAAATCCCCAGGGCGGGGCCCCTGGTAAATTTAACATGATTTTAATCATTTGTGTAGAAATCATCAATATCAATATTCATACCAAATTTCATGACAATCGGACAAAAAATGTAACCTCTATTGCTTTAACAAAATTCACCTTAGGGTAAGGGTTAGGTAAAAAGGCCCATAACTCCGCCAAAAATAATCCGATCAGAAATTCCTTAGGAAATGCACAACTAGGCTTGGTGACAAACACTCCTGTGAAGTTTCAATGAAATCCCTCAAGCGGTTTCAAAAAAGCTTAGGGTTAGGGTTAGGTAAAAAGGCCCATAACTCCGCCAAAAAAAATCCTATCAGAAATTCCTTAGGATATGCACAACTAGACTTGGTGACAAACACTTCTGTGAAGTTTCAATGAAATCCCTCAAGCGGTTTCAGAGAAGAAGCGAGGACAAGATTTTGCTAAAAAGGGCCATAACTCAGCCAAAAATAATCAGAGCAGAAATTCCTGACGATATGCACAACTAGGCTTGGTGACAAACACTCCTGTGAAGTTTCAAAGAAATCCCTCAAGCGGTTTTGGAGAAGAAGCGAGGACAAGATTATTTCGGACGCGACGGACGGACGATCCGATTACTATATGCCTCCCTTCGGGGGCATAAAAAGTCCTTCAGAATATAAGGTATTAGGTTATTGTTCCAGTAAAAAAGGAAACAGACACAATAAATGTAACAGCAGCTATGCTAGCCTTGTTAGTCATGCACAAGCATCAAACTTGCTGTATGCTGTATCACAGTCAATGAAATAAATGTTAACCAAATCATTACAATGGCAACAGAAATGTTGTCCATAAACTGTGTCAGTGGATGATACGTTTATCTTGCAGAGATCTCTGTTCACATAGGAACTTTACAAAAGTCATGTATGTCTAACATTAAATTTTTTTATTTAATTTTCTATTTTAACAAAAGTTCACCTTTGAAGTCAGTATTTTTAGAATGTTTATTGTGATAGGTACCTGTTGTAGTGTAAGAAATACTGTAAGATTGTTATTTTGACCGAGTTAACAGAATTTCAGTGTTTACAGTAGCAGTCAAAATCGACCTAGATCATGTCCTTGTAGTTGTTTATTAGTAAACCAGTTCAAGTATATAAGACTGAAGATTTTCATGCATAATTCGTTTGACTAAAATAATTGCAGAGTATTGTACATGTATTCTTATACTGTTTATTCATGGATACTTCTTATCATATGCACGGTCATTGACTTTATCTCTTTGTTCAAGGTGAAAGACTGATAAAAGGATTTCACCTTTGTGTCTTAAGTATGTTTCTATAATGTGGAGAATAGTACCTGTTGTGTAAATAAAGCTTTTATATAAAAACAACAGTGGAGGTTGAAAAGTGGACATAGCATTAGGAGAATGTAGATTGTAGTGAAGTAAAAGGATGCATGGAGGTTTATTGCTGCGGTTTTCAGTGCAGGGTTTGCATGGACTTAGGAAGCCATTGCTGGCTTTGTCAGCCAGTAGTGGAACCCAGAACCTGCCACAGCAGAGACCGGTGGCTCAGAAAGCCAAGTTTGCTCCGGTCATAAAGCTTGACTTTGATCTTCTCCCTGATGATGTAAGTCTTTCACTCGTGTCTTTGCATGCTGTTAGTGCATAACTGGTCATTTTAAAGGTAAGTCTTAGTCATTCAAATCTACCGTTTAGTTATGTGCTCAATTTGAAAATGTCTTTGCTCTGAATACTGATTCCTAAGTTTTGATCTACCTCTTGAAGTCACATGTCATGGTTTCAGTGCAAAACGGTTTTAAAGTTCTGTATTAGAAAAAATGAATTATAGCTGTTTTACAGTCAACCCATGATATAGTCACTTGTAACAGAGGGCTATAGAAAAGCATTTGGTGTGGGCCAGTTTAGAAAAATAAACATGTAACTTTATGTTTCAGGTTTACTATGCAAAGAAGAAGCGTAGGGCAGCACCTGGTGCCCAGGGAGATGAGGGTAGCCACAAGAAGGGCAAGGTCAATGTACATGCATACAATGATGGCTACGATGATGCTAATCATGATTATATAGTGAACCCAGGAGAGAAATGGCTTGATCGTTATGAGATAGATTCCCTGATTGGCAAGGGATCGTTTGGTCAGGTATGTATCCTTAACTTATATTGACTTGTTGTTTTTTAATGGAACAAAAAAACAGCTTTTAAAGTCAATGTTTTTACCCTGCAGATGAAATCCGCAGGAGGGATATTGAAATGGTGTTTGTCACACTTTTTTGTCTGTAACCATTTCTCGGTAATTATCTGGTAGAATTTCATGAAACTTGGAATAAATACGAACTAATATACTGTGATGATGATGGTCAAGTTTTTTTTTTATTGATTTTCAGTAATTGCTCTTATTCAATGAAAAACAAAAAAAATCAAGTCTGCTAGCCTGCCATTTCTTGGTAACTAGCTGGTAGAATTTCATGAAACTTGTAACATGTATCAAGCAACATACTGACTTTATTATGAAACCTTATGTTGCCCATAAGTTTAAAAGTAATTTTCCTACTAACTTAATATTTGTAATAGGTCCTATTAACTTAACATTTGGAGTATGTCATCTGCATGAATAAAGCCATCTGTGACCCCTGCAAAGGCTTTGTCAAGGTCTGCTTAAAGGTCATCTTAGGAACCATAATTGTCATTTTCCTTGGACAGCTTGGTGATTTTTCTATTCTTGACTGTAAAGACTTGACACTGATGATAGTCTGAAAGAATCCATCCTGTATCTACAATGACCATGTCCTGAAATGAGGACAGAAAAAAATCTGTTTAAAGGTAACTGTCCTCAAGGTCAAGGTGTCCATGTTGGCAGTTGATAGTTGTTTGAATGATGTATATATATGGTTATCTCAGTGCAACGAACTTAATCCTCAATCACAGTATAATGAAGGAAGTTCATATTCATATTTGAAAACTAAAATCCAACTTTTAAAAGTTTAGCTTCTGATTACATGTATTTCTATTTAATTGAATATTGGTTTCCTGAAAGATCAATGCAGCACACCTCAAGTTTATAAATGAAGTCAGCATAAATATCATTGAGGTTTAAACGTCAAAATACTTCTAGGTAGGTGAAAGGAAATGATTTTTTTCCTGTCAAGTCATCTTCCTGTGAAGGTTAATTTCAGATTTTGCAAATTTATCCCAGTTTATCACTTCATAAAGGGAAATAAAGAGAGGATATGATGACTTGATGTAATCAGCAGGTCATAAAAGGCGGGAAGAATATTGGATATCTGTTGTAACCTGTAGTGCAGAAAAAGGGCTCCGATTTACCCATGTTTACAAGGCGACATGAGTCACTGCTTGTCAATAATGACTCTTTATCTGGCGTTGACAAAAAGGAGATTGTAAGGAAGGATTTTGAGTTAAAATATGGATTGTCTTAAGTTAGAATGATTATATGAGTACCTGTTTAAACTTGACAATGGAGGGAATTGAATTATTGAGCTTTTAAGTGATGACATGTCTAATGTTTGATTGCCTTGTTAAAACATGCTGGGAGTAGACACACATAGGAGCAAGTGTATTATTATGTGTTAGCATAGTGCACTGTCTATTTTAAGGTTTAAGGTTAAAAGATCAGTTTTCCATTGGAATGTCATACACACAGTCAGCCTCTTGGGAGGCAAATCATCTCTGCAGGCAGAATTTTAGCACCTAATCTGGGTCACAGTTTTTTCCCTATTCAGTACAGGCTGTTCAGTTACTTTGCAAAATTCCTTTAAAATTCTACAATTTTTCCCAAAATCTTTAATTGCCCATGATAGTTGAAGTCCCTAAATCATTGTGTGATCTTTTCTTTGAACTTGCACTGAAAAAAGCACTGTGTTATGTGTAATATTTATAAATCTGTGTCTGATTTGAAGATAACAATATATTGGCATTCACATTGTGATGTGAGATGGTTGTTAGTCAATTGTGACTTAACAAATTTTTCAAACAAGTGAAATCTTAGAAAAATTTTGATGAAGCAATTCTAGCTTTGCAGTAAAGCAAAAAACATTAAGTATGATGTGGCGACATTTTCTGATTTGTTTCTGTCAGTGCTAAGACCTGGGGCAAGTTACCAAGTCATTCTGACCTGAAGATCTAGGTATTTCAGAGAAATAGCTGTGTCTCAGCAGGGAAGTGCCCACCCTTCCCTCCCCACACCCTGATTCTTGATGTGTGTTTACTCCTCCCCTTTCTCCGATAGATAGTGTGTACCCTGAGTTGAATTTCTAAATACAAGGTACTCTCCTTCTTGACTATTCTGAAGGAAGCAGCATTATTGTTGTGCATTGAAGGTAAGAGCACAAACAGCTGTGTGCAAACAGTAGGTTTATGTTACATGATGTTGCCTCAAACTTGTTGTAATCATACCTCAGAAAATAATCTCTACATGGAACTCACACAGTGTTATTCATCCCCCAGGAATCTAATGAATGCTTCATAGGTCACACAGTTCTCTTTTTTTCTATTGCATATCCTACATGCCGTTTCCTTATTTATTATGATTTCTTTAGGTAAATCAAAAGGATATGTTTATCAAGAAAGATTTGTAACTCAAAAAGAAGTAGTTGAAAGTTATGTTATAATGCCTCTGTGTTTAACAACAGCTGTAAAGATGAAGGTCAAATGTTGGAATGTTTTGGGGTGTAATTTAAGATCTGGATGCTAGTTAATCTTGCCAGGTTACAGACAGATTGAGATATGGTGCATGTTTTGCCATTAAATGTCTACATTCCTGCAGTATTAACATTCCCCATGTCTGATAGATTCTGATAGACCCAGATTATAAAGTGATATTGAACTTTTTACATTGCCTTGAAATACTGGTTATTTGTGTCGGCCATCTTAGTTTGTCCCTGAATCACATTATAAGTAAAGGGTAGCAGGTAATGTTATTTATTGCACAGTAACTGTTGTGTAAATTCTTGTATTGGTATTCTGATGTTTTACATTGCTTGCATATTGGATAAAAGATCAATTGTTCATGGCAAAACTGACATATCTGCTTTCACATTCTTCGTTGAGTAATGTAGGTCTTGTTCAGAACCTTTCCTGGCCCGAGACTGTCATGGCCAGCACCAGTAAAAATGGTCTGAAAGTGATACATATGTCTGTGTGAAGCAATGTGCCTCATTATTCCGTTGTTGATTTGCTGCATTGCGCAGAATCTGCAGTATCGTTTTACCAAAATGCAAAACTGGCACTCGGCTGGATATTGATTGGAGCTTGTTAATGGAAGCTGGTGGCATCCACAGAGAGCATGACTTGACAAAATATTCTCATAACTTTACTGAAGAGCTGATGTAGGCGTTTTAGCTATAAGGAGCTCATGATTTGCTCATTTCAAACTATCGGTTATTCTTTAATATTCGAGAAAAATCAATTGCAGTCATTTTATGATGTAACCCACACAGAAATCAATGTTGAAGACTATCTTGGAGACTGAAATGCTCATTTTGTATTTCTGTGCTTATGCAGACATAATTACATCAGGAGAATTCATTTGATCATTGTAAGCAACATTTGGCAAAGACAATAGGAAGTTAGAAAGAAATCAGCTTGCAGTAATTACGTAACAGGTGATGTTTATAGTAACTACCTGAGATACCCAATACATCAATTTTCTGCTTGCATTACCTGGCTAATTGAGATTTTCTGCACTTGTGTGTAAGCTACAAACAAACCTATAGTTAACTTAAGGAAGTGGGGATCTAGTCAGCTGAGTGATTTTGTTTTGTAACTGTTAAATTAACTGTTTACTCCATGCGATACAGCTGTTATCACATTGGCGAAAAGTGTAGATCCACATCAGCGAGGCATATATTTGCAGGTCTTATCAGGATCTACACTGTTCACTTTTAATTGATTGGGATTGATTCAGACCAAGAAGCGAACACTGTTGATCCTGATAAGACAGCATGGCTCATCTGGATCTACACTGTGAACACATAAGATAAAACTTGTGTAGAGTAAAGGGTAATTTATTAGTCATTGGTAGGTATACTGATCTTCCTGTCTGACTAACTGACCTATAATAATATTATTGTGTTTCTCTATTTTAGGTTGTGAAAGCTTATGATCATTCTGACCAGGAACCCATCGCAATCAAAATCATCAAAAACAAGAAACCATTCCTGAATCAGGCTCAGATTGAAGTCAAACTACTCGAGCTCATGAATAAACATGATGTAGAAAACAAATATTATATTGGTAAGTCTAGGACAATTATTATTGCTCTAGTACAGACTTGTGTTTTTCTCCTGCTCATTTTGGTGACCCAGTGCTAGGATGCTTTAAGATTTAAAAACATACTGCCTTCCATCTTCCCTGATCCCTTATAAACATAGCCAGTGGGATGCTTAAGTATTTTGAATAAACAACTTGGTATTCCCTAAATCATAACCTTAATGCAAAAGCGATTGAAATTTGAAGGAGATATATGGTTATTGCACTAAGGCGACAAAATTTGTAAGATTTCTCAGTTTAAACATGCTTGTGCAAGCATCTCTTTGATTCTATCATTACATAATATGTAATTATGTCACTGACTGTCGCTGATTTCCTGTAGTCAAAAGATCATTTCAGAACATCAATGACAATGGATTGAGACTTGGCATAATCGAGTGTCACTGGTTTATAGTCTTGGATGTGTCTGTTTTGCCAGTTCTCTGTCTTTTCTCCCATACCTTACAATCTAAATTGATAGTCTTAATGTCTGCAATAAGATGGAAATATTAATTCTGATAAAGTTTCCTGTTCATGACAGATAATCCAAAGTTAGATAACAATTTGACAAGAGCATCAATAGATAGTTTTAATAATCTTTAACCTGCATGTTTTGAATTTATTTATGTACACATAATAGTTGTTTCAATATATTATGTATACTGGGAAAGGCAGAATGTAAGAATGTGGGCATAATGTATTCAGCTAGCACCTCAAAAATATATGAACAATTGCAAGAAAAGTATGTCTTTGACATTTCTTTGTTTTGGATATTTCTTTTAAAAATGGCATAATCTAACAAATAATATGACTTTTTATTAATTTTATTGGAAATAAAAACAAGTGAAAAGTTGGGTTTTTCTGAAAATGTTTTATAGTATTTGGGCTGACACATTTTCACATAATTTAGTTTACATTCTGGCATGTGATATTTGCATTGTTGACTTGGTAACATTACGTTATCAATCGATGCAGATTTTCTGAGAAATTTTGTAGCTGTTGCATGAATTGATTGAAATAGTTAATTTGCTGTTTCAAGTCAAAATCTGTTAACTTAATGACGTAAAAGCATATTAAATAAAACTTTAGGCAAAGGGAGACAACCCAATTTAAATATCTTGCAGTTTAACTCTGATTTGTTCTTTGTTTTACAACAGTGAAACTTTATTGCAGTTTAACTCTTGGATTTCTTTTTTATTTCAGTGAAACTCAAGAGACACTTCATGTTCAGAAATCATCTGTGTTTAGTGTTTGAACTTCTGTCTTATAATTTATATGACTTATTACGGAATACAAACTTTCGAGGAGTTTCACTTAATTTGACTAGAAAGTTTGCCCAGCAGCTGTGTACTGCTCTGTTATTTCTGGCTACACCAGAACTTAATATTATCCACTGTGATCTAAAACCAGAAAATATACTTTTGTGCAACCCTAAACGTAGTGCAATCAAGATTGTGGACTTTGGAAGTTCATGTCAGTTAGGGCAAAGGGTAAGTAAAGATTTTGTTAACCTTTGAAACTTTAAATATTTTGTTTCCAGGATTTTTCCTGGAAAGGACATAAGTAAAATAAGTGTTTAGACTGTGATGGGATGCTTTTTCTGTATAAGCACTGCTTATCACCATGTCTGCCTTATGAGCAGTAAAGGGCCAGATTGGATTGCTCATTTGTGCTGCCTGACCAGTGTGGACATGTTAACTCATCAGTTAAATAATTAAATTCTTCAAAGCACCCCTAAAAAATAATTGGACTGGCTCTAGGAAAATGAAAGCCGAGTCCATTACATTAATATAGTGGGTTAAGAGTAGACCTATTAATAGCTTTGTCACTTCTTTAGACCTACTGTGTGTTGACATTATAAAAAATAAAAATTCTGTAATCCTTTTTTTATTCATCAATACTCTGTCAGAATCTGCAAATTCCAACGAAATGCAAACATCATCAAATAATCTGCAAACAAAAAATAGAATCCATTAACCTTTTGCTCTATTGATGGGCCTATTATAACGTGAGTGACTTTTGTAGATCCAGATCTGGATTTACATTGTTCACTTAATGGTCAGAAATAATCAAATGAATCTAAAGCAAACAGTGTAGATCATGGTCAGAGGGCATGGATCTGGATCTACATTTATGAAATAGAAGCCATACCTCATGGAGTAGAGGTTAATGCTATAAACTGACTGCCATTTCTTCTTGTAAACTATTTAGATTAATATTTGCAGATATACCAGTATATCCAGAGTCGGTTCTACAGATCTCCGGAGGTGTTACTGGGTATACCGTATGATCTAGCTATAGATATGTGGAGTCTGGGCTGTATACTTGTGGAGATGCATACAGGAGAGCCACTGTTTGCTGGATCTAACGAGGTAGGCACATTACATTGTAGTAACATTCAAAACGTAATGGGATCTTAAAATAGTTATTTTCTACACATCTTGACCTTAGCAGACTTGAATTGATCAACAGTACAAAATACTAAACAGAATTCTCTATTTGTTTCCAGATGATTTGTGTTCATTGATAACAAGGTACTGGTTATGATAAAAACGAGGCATGTTGCCATGTTCATGAGTATGCATAATGTTGAAATTTCATTTTTGCCTGTTAGTGCAGAGAGGTTGTCTGCTGTTATAACAATCAAGACTTTATGCACTACTTGAATGTTACATGAATTAGAACAATGTAAGGAAGTTGTATATTGCTTATGAAACCAGGGCTGAAGGTTATAAAACTGAGATTGGAAACCAGTCTTAAATCTCAAGCATCTGATGTCTGAAATGGTGACTGGTCACCATTTCAGCTAATCAGATGCTTGAGATTTGAGACTGGTTTCCATGCTCAGTTTTACAACCTTGGGCACTGCAATTGTCTGATGGAAATCTGGTCCATTTTGTGAATCACTCTGTGCTGGTAACAGCTGGAGCATTACAATAGAAAATGATAGTCCTTGTCAGTTTATTACAAAAAAACACAAATATACTAATGGCTGATATTCTACATTCATTGAGTTAATGTTCTAAACTGTTGCAAATTGGCTTTAAAAAGTCTGCTTGAATCAGCATTTGGTCACTAGGTCATATCAAGGACTTAATGATCATTTTTTCCCATAATTATTAAAACACAGCACACACAGTTATATCAGTCAGGCAGGTGGTGTGACTATGATTGTTGAAAACTAATGAAAGGGAGCTTACTCTGACAGTTACGACATTTCTAAAGCTGTACCGTTAGACAATGACTTTGTAAATACTTTGTTGATTTAGATAAGTGGAGTCAATCAAACTTGCCTTATTCAGATGATAGCAATACTTCATGGTTTCCTTTTTTCTTGTTAATATTTTGAAACTGTCATTGCAAACATATTATTGTTTTTCAGAATATAATTGCTAACACAGACTTGGATGTATTTAATGTAAATTGCAACTTTGTTCTCAGCATTTACTGGTCTCTCATTTAGATGCTTTGTTTTGTTTCAGTATGACCAGATGATGAAGATCACAGAGGTTCTCGGTATGCCCCCAAAGCACATCCTGGACCAGGCGCCAAAGGCACGCAAATACTTTGACCAACTACCTGACGGCAGCTATATCTGCAAGAAGCCAAAGGATGGCAAGAAGGTAAACCTTGTCACTGCGCCTTCCATTGTTGTCACTTTTGTTCTTGATTACTCTAACAGAAAGATCTTAACCTTTTACTCCATAGATACACCTTAATTTCATGGTAATGCTGTCTAAAAGACCATAGATACACCTTAATTCCATGGTAATACTGTCTAAAAGACCATAGATACACCTTTATTCCATGGTAATACTGTCTAAAAGACCATAGATACACCTTTATTCCATGGTAATACTGTCTTAAAGACCATAGATACACCTTTATTCCATGGTAATACTGTCTTAAAGACCATAGATACACCTTTATTCCATGGTAATACTGTCTTAAAGACCATAGATACACCTTTATTCCATGGTAATACTGTCTTAAAGACCATAGATACACCTTTATTCCATGGTAATACTGTCTTAAAGACCATAGATACACCTTTATTCCATGGTAATACTGTCTTAAAGACCATAGATTCACCTTAATTCCATGGTAATACTGTCTTAAAGACCATAGATACACCTTTATTCCATGGTAATACTGTCTTAAAGACCACAGATACACCTTTATTCCACGGTAATACTGTCTTAAAGACCATAGATACACCTTTATTCCACGGTAATACTGTCTTAAAGACCACAGATACACCTTTATTCCACGGTAATACTGTCTTAAAGACCATAGATACACCTTTATTCCACGGTAATACTGTCTTAAAGACCATAGATACACCTTTATTCCACGGTAATACTGTCTTAAAGACCATAGATACACCTTTATTCCACGGTAATACTGTCTTAAAGACCATAGATACACCTTTATTCCACGGTAATACTGTCTTAAAGACCATAGATACACCGTAATACTGTCTTAAAGACCATAGATACACCTTTATTCCACGGTAATACTGTCTAAAAGACCATAGATACACCTTGATTCCATGGTAATACTGTCTTAAAGACCATAGATACACCTTTATTCCATTGTAATACTGTCTTAAAGACCAAGCTACTTTCAGAATAAAAAAACTGCTGCTTTTTTACATAGGAAGGACTTGTCCTCAACACCCATAAAATACTTTTATTTTATATCAACACCCTGTCCTACTCTAAAAGATGAGAGCCTTGAACTTACTGGTTATTTTATATTAACTGGATTATTTTGTATTACAGTATAAGCATCCAGGTTCTCGGAAGCTTCATGATGTGATAGGTGCTGAGACCGGTGGTCCAGGCGGCCGGAGAGCAGGTGAACCCGGTCATACTGTTGCAGACTATCTTAAGTTCAAAGACTTGATATTACGAATGTTAGACTATGACCCTAAGACTCGGATAACACCGTATTACGCTTTACAACACAATTTCTTCAAGAAGACTACAGATGAGAGCACTAATACATCAAACAGCACATCAACCAGTCCAGCTATGGAACAACATCATGTTGGTAGTCCAACAGGTACATAGTGTACATGTCAGCCTTATACAATATTATTCCTATGATATTATTTGGTGGTCATGCAGGGGTTGCATATGACCCTTGAGACATGGTTTCGATCCTTGAAATTCCATAACAAGCTTACTTTGACCATTGAGTAATTCAGTCCATTAGTGAAATTCTTTTATTATGTTAACATTGTTGACATCAGTACTCATTTTGATTGTTGAAATATAGGTGCATTATTTAACTTGTAAATCTAAGCTGAATAAAGGAACTATAATGTTTAGCATCTTTCTGAATTTCATGTAAAGCTTGCGTCACTTAAAATGATTCTCATTATTTTCAGTAGGAAATTCTGGAAGTGGACGGGCAAGATCAGATCCAACCCATCAGCATCACACACACCCCCATATGCATTCTCACTCGGCCTTACAGGGTAACCCTGGAAACCTGGTGCAGTATACAACAATGGAGTGTGAGAGCCCTCAAGGTCAGGCTAGAGTACAAGCTCCACCTCAAGTGTACACCGGGCAGAGCTGGTCCGGTTCCTCTGGGGACACGCAGAGGTCGAATAATGGTTCACATTCCCAGTCACACAGACACTCTCACCATCATAGTCGACAGCTGTCCCCGCCCTCAGCCAGCGGCCAGATAGCATCCTCGCATGCCACATCAGCCAGCCTGATAATCACACCAGGGTTCCAATCCTCCGCCACACAGCTACCCCAGTCAGGGCGTGTAGTTGACATTGTGCCTGGTAGTCACACACGGGTTCACAGTAGCTCAGATCCCCCAAATATAGGGGGAGTGAATATGCAGATGCCTGGGTTCCCGGCCCAGTATGGACAATATCCGCAGCCTCAGTGGCCGGGTTCCGGCTTTCCCTTTACAATAGCCACAACAGTAGAGACACAATATGCAGGGTCTGAAAACCCAAATGTGCAACATGCAAGAACTTCTTCTGAACGTGGGGATGAATCCCCAATGGTAGGTGTAGTTGTGCAACAAAGTCCAGTGGCCAGTCATTGACGGCAGCTTCACACTAGGTTTTATGTTTGAATTAGCTGGAGGAAAGATTTGGTTTGAGTGTTCTTATACCATGCTTATGGTATGGCAGAAAATGGAACAGAGTGGTTCACAAGTGCATTTTCCTGCTAGACAAATGGTGCTCTGGTTACCGTGGTGACGTGAGACTGGTTGCTATAGAAACCTGACTAGGTAACCTATATAAGGGAAGCAATAGTCACCTGATTGCAAGTGGCAGGTATCAGAATTGTGATTGGCTGAAGGAATTCTAACCTTGCAACTGGCAAGAGAAAGAAGGGATTATGAAATGTGATTTGTGTTTAAGGAAATTTGGCAAGTGATGGTTATAAAGTGTGGAGGAGGATACTACAGCTGTTGTTCACACTCCCAAAACAAGCATAGCTTGTAACGAATAACAGCAAAACTTCTGCGCCAAGCTTGGACCAAATGGGAGGAGTGACCATATAGTCGACTGGTGTAACAGAATGTGCAGCACTGAAAGTGTGGTGTCTAAGTGAAGGGTAGGGCCTAGACTAGGAAGTGATGCTGTGGTTATTAGGCATCATGTGCTTGTGGGTTGTGTCTAAGACATGCTCACTAAAGACAAGCAGTGTTTTCTGCAGTACAGATGTCTGAAAAAATTGTGATTTCAAATAGGTTAGAATTTAGACTGAAATTTTCATGCAATGGACATGGCTAATACCTTTCGTTAACCTGAGAGTATATACATACATAAATATATATATATATAAAGAAAGTAAATAGATTGTGAAGTGAATAGATTGTATGTTAATTGATGACTGAACAGTACAAAGTCTTGTTATATTAGGATGCAACATTAAAATAATACAGTATTCTGAACAATGTTCTATCATGACAAAACTTCATTAGAAATGTTGTGAAACTCGCCTCTGTTAAGGAAACACTTGAGAAATTTTATCATAAATCATCTTTATTTCATACAATTATTGTATCAATTTTATGTTGTTTTTCTTTTAATTTTTAAACTTTTAAAAATAGAGTTTTATTTTATCACTTATTGCTAGTGATCGAACAAATATTATTTAAGAGTATTTGGAGCTATGCAATCATATTTTTATACTGTGTCTAAAACTTTAAAGATTTTATAACAAGAGAGGTAGACCAAGTTTGTATGTTGATACCTCAGATTTTATTTAAAAGAAATTTTATTTGATGGTTAAAATGATGTAGATTTAAACAAGATCTTCCCTTGTAAATTTGATCATTGCTGAATTATGGGGCTACTTCAATAGTCTAATATTACAAAATATATTGACTTAACCCTTTCCTCCATATAAATGCCCTAATTACATGGGCGAACAGTGTAGATCCAGATCAGCTGGCACATCCATGCCTTCTAGTCAGAATCTGCACTGTTTCCCTTTTGGATTTATTAGGTTATTTCTGACCAAAAAATCGACCAGTGCAGATCCTGATCAGACGGCATAGTTGTGCCGGCTGATGTGGATCTTCACTGGTAGCACATGCGTTAAAAGGTGTATATAAGGAGGAAAGGGTTTAAAGTACCATTCTTCTACTATGACCAAAAGATGATGAAACTTCTTTGAGCAGTGACTGTTGGGACAATGCTTTATGTTGAATCAGTGTAGCCTTCTGCCTTTAATGGTTCTTGAAAACTTGCAGCTTATTTTTAAGTTACTTACTAATGTAGATTTGATGTCTGATGGACAGTGGGGCCTTTCTGGATTGTATTATTCCCAGAATTAATAAAAATGTTCAAAAAGAAAATTTCAACAAATAAATTACTAAGTACTAGTTTGAACTTTTTTTTTTGAGTGCTTCGTTGCATTAACTGAGGCAATAATGGCATCAGTTTTCTGGATTGAACTTTTACAAGCCTGTTGTAAGGACAGCAATAGTCGGTGTCTACATCACCTTTCATCTCTGTCATTTCTCGTTTGCCTAAGTTCATAAAACTTAATCCAGAGACCCGTCTCAAATTTCAAGTATTTGATTGGCTGAAATGGCGACCAGTTGCCATTTCAGCCCATCAGATGCTTGTGATTTTGGAGTGGTCTCTAATCTTAGTTTTATGACCTTGGGCCCTTGTCAACTGTGTTTTGTAATTATCACTGGAAAGTGAGCTCTTTTTAATGGTGCTTTCTTAAGAAACATGTTCAGCAACATAGTATGAAGACACCTTGTAGCATTAATCATTTTGCATATTCAAGGTATTGCATAAAAGGTGTGTTTTACCCTTGACTCCATGGGATATGGCTTCAATCCCACGGGTGACATGTAGATCCAGATCTGTCTGCACATCTGATTAGAATCTACACAACGGTGGCTTCTTGATAAGTAGTAGGCTTATGAATTTGAAAGCAACTTCTGTAGATCCAGACCATACTGCATGGATGTGCAGGCAGATCTTTATCTACACAGGTCAGACATGGGATTCAGCTGTTTCCATGGAATATATGGTGAATTTATGATGAATACAGATAAAATGTTCTGACTTAAGTTACATAACATTAAAAGAAAGATTATGTTTTACTGATTCACTCTGGGACATGCATTAGCAACCTAGGAAAAACATGGCATAATTGAAGTCTAAAAATATACTGCCAATAAAAATGCAACACTTTAGTCTTTGGAATGTTTTTGATGTGTGTAAAAGTTTAATAAATTGGCAAAGGTAGATGTGTTTTAAAATTGATAAGAACACAATGGATACATGATTGTCCACTGATTTTTTAAACTTTCTCTCCTACAGTTACCCTGTACAAAGGCACACAATTTTCGTTTTAGAATGTGGACATGCATGAATTACCTCGAAACAAGTCTATTTGCTAACCTTTATCTTAGGCTACACAAATCCCATCTTCAGTTTTCAATTTTTACTCTATACAAATGTGATAATGCCAAGGCTTTCAGACAACCAGCAACATGAGGTTTTGGGCATGATCCAAGGAAGGATGTCTTGACGTAAAATAGCTTGTTGGATGCATTATTCACTATCGACAATTACTTGCTTGGCCCCAATGACATCTTATTGGTTTAAAAACGCATCTTCCTTTGCCAATTTATTGAACTTTTACACAGATAAAAAAATATTCCATAAAATATGTTGTGTTTTTATTGGTAGTCTATATCATTTGAGGTTTTATTTTAGAAAATAATTAGTAGTTGTCTCTTAAATTCAGTATAATTTGTTTAAAGCTATTTACACAGCCATATACAATCTTGTGTGAAATATCAACTTGAATTTTTTTTAGAAAATATTTAATTTGATCAAGGGGACAGAATGTTATATCTGTATTTGTACATAAATGTGTGTGACTATATATTGTAACAGGATATGTGTTCATTCATAGTGTTAGCACAGAGATACACATGCAGAGTTGTGAATTGTACAAACGATGTAAATATTACGCTATCTAATTTAAGAAATTCATACCAAAATCCGTCATGTCATCAGGTCCCAAGGCTATAAAACTGAGAATGGAAACCAGTCTCAAATCTCGAGCATCTGATCGGCTGAAATTGCGACTTGTTGCCATTTCAGCCAATCAGACTTCTGAGATTTGAGACTTGTGTCCATTCTCAGTTTTATAATCTTGGAGCCAGCTCATTACATGTAATTGAACACACTGAATGGTTGCCTGATGGATGATATATCGCTCTACAAAATCCTTGTTGGTTTTGGTTTTTCCCACATCCTTTTAGGGTGCTGCCATGTAGTTTCATGTCAACATGAGAATCATGTATGTTGACAGATTTGAGTAAAATCAATTAATTTATAATGAATATTACTTTCTAGCCTAAATTAGTGTTTTTGTAACATATTTGATTTATAATTTATGGGGAAAATATTTAATTATTAAATCTCTTATCAATTTATATATCAGTTTAAAATGTACCTTGTGTTTCTGAATTAATAAATCAATTCAGTATGTAATGATTAGAAATGTACACTGTGTTTCCAAAAAAGTCTGAAGCAGAGGGGCACACAACTCTTTAAATGTTTTCATATACAAGTAAAATGTTGAACCAGTCTGTTATTTATTAGTGAGATTTTTAACATTTCAGTGTATTTATTAAACTTTTTGTTGCAAAATATCCCCTATATTTGCTAGAAAAAGCAGAACTGTTTTGGTGTTGGTGGATTAGCTTCTAGAATTGTTGGTACAATAGGGCAGCCTTTGATAAACTAAGAACTGTCAATCTCTACAATATACACCCTTTACTATTTATCCACGGGAAAACATTGTAGATTAAGATCAACCAGCACATCTTTGTTTTCTGATCAGGATCTGCACTGTTCACTTTTTTATTCATTAGGTTATTTCTGACCAATAAGCGAACAGTGTAGATCCTGATCAAAAAGCGAAGACGTTCAGGCTGATCTGGATCTTCAGTTGGCACATGAGATAAAAAGCAATATGTGTGGAGTAAACGGTTAGGCAATTTTGGAAGGCAGTACAGAATAGTAGGATTCTAGTTGCATCAAGTGTCCTTGAATTAGATAGAAATGTGAGTGTAACATTCAAAGTATATTTGTAAAGTATGTCATGTCATGTAAAAGAAGTTTAACCCTTCCCATCATTTATATGACTTTTTTTGCATATGCGACTAGTGTAGATCCAGATCAGCCGGCACATTTGTGCCGTCTGATAAGGATCTGCAGTATTTCCTTCTTTGTCAGAAATAAGCTGATAGTTCAAAAAGTCAACAGGGCTGATTCTAATCTGGCGGCAGAGATATGCTGGCTGATCTGGATTTACACTGTTCACCAATGTCATTAGGCTTATATGTGAAGGAAAGGATTAAAACCAGTAATGATTATGGTTGTTGTCAGTACACGAGCACTATCTTTTTCTTTCACCTCAAATATGGTAAATACTTGAACAATTCTGTTATTATTATAATTGAAGAATTAAACACCCTGTTGCTAGCAAAACTGATTTAACCTGAACAGTGATTTTGATTAGCACTCATATTGGAAGGCACAAAAAAGTTAATTTTTATTAGCCCACCCTATAAAGGCCATAATTAAAGGGAAGATTAAGGGGCAGTCAACTAGAAACAAATACAAACAAAAAAACAAAAGCCGCCTGTCAATTAGATGTTTTACAGCTAAATATCAAAAGTTCAGTATCTATAAAAGATCTATATAAAGACTAACTTGGGCTTCAAAGTTAGTGGGTACCTTCTACAACCTGACTACAATTATCAGATCACACTGAGCAGGTTTTCTATTCTGAGAACAAGCATCATATTTATTTTCCTTTCTACTGAAATATCTTTATTCTGACACTAAATACATGGTTAATATTTATATCAGTTTTTTGAAAATGAGGATGCTAACAAAATATTTGTAAGCATTGTCAAATTATTTCCTGTTTTTTTCTGGAAAGATTCACCATGTATCTACTATTTATAACTCATGTTTGTTTTAATTGAATTGATAGTGATAAAATATGAGCATGTGATACACAAATCCGTGGCAATTAATTATTGGTATCCTGGAGTTCTTGAATGTGATTTAAAATCTTTTCCTCCATAAACATGCCTTTACAGCATTGCAACCTGTGCAGATCCTGATCAGAAGGCACGGCTGTGCTGGCTGATCTGGATCTACACTGGTCTCACATGTGTACAAATGTGTATATATGGAGGAAAGGATTAGTTGACATTCAGTGATGTTGTCTCAAGAAGCATGTGTACATGATTAACTGTAAAGCACTTATACATTCATTCTGTATTATTTCTATGAAATTGTAAACTGTACACTAATGTTGATAATGTATACAAGTCATTTGGCTCATTAAAAAGGAACAACTTGCATGAATATTTTTTTTTATGTTTTTTGAGTCCAAATTATTACATGTCAGAGAGGAAAGCAGTTGCTCAGAAACTAGTAGATATAGCACTTGTAACAAATTCGGCACGAATCCCATATTCCTCCATATATATCCTTTATGGCATGGGCAGACAGTATAGATCCATATAGGTAGCTGGAAAATCTCTACCCGGGGATAGGCGGCGGGGACAGTTATAAACATTTCCATTGCTACCCATGAACAGGCTCACTCAAACCGAGCCTGCAATATTGTCATATTTGTCGTGTTTGAGGGTCTTCAAAGTTCCCTTTTCATCTATTTCGATCAGGATCTACACTATTTGCTTTTTGAAATATGTTATTTCTGACCCTAAATGTGAACTGTGCAGATCCTGATAAGACGACATGGATGTGCAGGCTAATCTGGATCCACACTGGTCGCACGTGACAAAATGCGTGTATATAGAGTGGAGGGTTAATTTGATACTTGGTGGATCAACCCATTTACTTACTGGTGTAAATTATAATCAACTTTTTTTCGCAAGAACCTCTGATCTACCGTCTGAAACGCAAGTAATAATTAGAAAGGTGAAACTGTTTTTCTTCAAGTCCATTAAAATTTTACGAGAATGATTAGTTGGTAACTAAAACTTCTAAAAGTAAAACAGCCTTCAGAAATGCCATTGGTTGTTTTTCTGGTAGATAAAAATCACACATAACAATATTAGGCACTCCAAATTTAACTAGTATCTAATGTTCCTCTGCCCTATCGAAAGTTGTGTATCTGTTTTCTTTAAGAAGGTACCAGTAAGCATTTTTTTTCCTACCATATGATGAAAGGATGGGTAAATGATCAATGTTAGACGAGATTCGATTTACTTGTCCTGCACACAGAACTGCTGCAGTATCTGGGAATAAAATGGGCCACTCCCAGTTTTCACATCTGGCGTTTCTGTCAATAAATGCCAAAATTGAATGAACTTCAAACCTTTACTCCATAAATATCATGGAAAAGGGGGTTAATTAAGAAAAAAAGATATATGTCTGACGAGTTAGATAGAATGGGGTTAGATGCCTCTTGAACGTGTCTTCTTTATGACCAGATCAACTGGGTACCTGGCGGGCGGGAACGGGCGTCATGCTGCACATTATACCTCCATTATAACCTATAATTTGGTGGTTGTAGTCACGATTATGTCGGATAACGTATCTTCACTGTTTACCTATCAACATAATGTGTTCAGTGCTGGCAAGTCTAACCCTTTACTCAATATATGCAACTTTTATTGTTTGGGCTAATGGAGTAGATTCAGATCAGCTGGCCATTTGATCTGTTCACTTTTCTAATGAGTTTAAAATATGACAGTGTAGACTCCAGTCAGCCGGTACGGGTGTGCCAGCTTATCTGGGTATCCTCAAAGGCCTTTCTATTGAGTAAAGGGTTAATTCCTTCAGGGCTTAAGGTTATAAAACTGAGATTGGAAACCAGTCTCGAATCTCAAGCATCTGATTGGCTGAAATGGCGACTGGTCACTTAGAATAATGAATACAGAGATAGGAAATAATGTACTGCAGGTCAAACTTCTTCACTGACCATAGGACTTCACGGTTGGATGCAAGATTTCAAGAGAGAGGGTTCATTTAGGGCAGTCTTTTGGGTAGTTCTAAGATAATTTTCATCTTCCTAGCCAAATTCCCTATGAAAATATTGCTGCCCAAAAAGGGGCTTCGAGCACTGAACTCCTCTAGATCCACTCCTGGGACTTGACATCTTTTATTGCGCATGGTTAAAATATTGAACGAATACTGTTGTCATGATACCGCATCTGTTGAACCAGAGAATATTGCCATTTTTGTTGTTTCCCATAGGGTTCCAGAAATTGCATCCTACCCGTCCCGAAGGTCAGGCGATGCGGTAAGTTTGTTATCTGTGTTGTCAGCAGTCTTGCCCTCACTAAACGTTCACTGGACAAGCTCGCAACCCAAGATAAGGACGGTTACCTAACCAGAGGAAATATCAAAATATATAATAAGTTGAAACATACTTTGAAATGACCGATATATTTGCATATAATTTGGTCAATCATGTGTTGTAATATAAATATAAACTTTAAGGAAGTTGTTAAAGATTTTAACAGATGTGATATAATTCTTCTTTAGGAATATTTATTACTATTTGGTTTTGCTTGGCTCTAAAAAGGCAAGTGGATATAATGTAGTGTAATTTATCGAATACACTTTAGCGAACGATTTTCAATTGGAAGATAATTCATAGTATAGTTTACGAAGCGTTTGACACGATTGCTTCCCTTTCATCACTTTTTGATGCCATACACACGCGCTTCGCTCCTTGGCCACACCTTTATTCCAGCCAGAATTAAGGATTTTCATCATTTCATGTACGGGGTTGGTAATTTCAAAAAGATTGAAATATTGCGGTATCTCTGTATGTTTAACTCATGATGTAGAATGAAGGTGTGTGGGGTGGTTTTTTTAATTAAAAACCTGCTATTATTCTCTCTCTCTCTCTCTCTCTCTCTCTCTCTCTCTCTCTCTCTCTCTCTCCATCTTTTCTCTCTCTCTGTCTCTCTGTTCTTGTCTCTCTGTCTCTCTCTCTCTCTCTCTCTCTCTCTCTCTCTCTCAGCGAGTACCGGCATTTATAGATCCTCTACATTATGGACCTCAAAACACATAAACACATATATATTGTAAACTTTATTCAGACATTTCATGATAGAAACTATATAATAATACATTTTAAAATATATATGTATGTGAACAATGATTTTGTATTTACATGTATGTACAAGAAAATGCACATTTTAACACGAAGATGGCACACGAACTGAAGGCTGCGATATACGAAGACTGTTGTCGTTTTGCGAAAACTTTCCGGTTTATTATAAGAACTTGTGAAGAAGAATTCTATATTTGTCGTCCTAAAATGGAACAAAATGATTTTAAACACGACAGCCTAATATTTCGTCACAAATTGTCCCTCTTCGGACGCGGTACCTTCAATATAGTTGCTTTATTTGACTGCCAATTCTTATATTTTAAACTTTTTGAGAATCTGGATTTGTTTTTTAATATGTGCATTTCAACTTTTTGGTGGACTCCTTTTGATTTCTCTCAAATGTTTGTCGCCGATATATAACTGGCATATACTGTATAAATCAATACGTTTTAACACTCATATGATGGTACACAGTAATAAATGCGTACACTACACAGTTACACTATATTGGTACCAAAAATTCATCTTCTATACAACAACACTTTACAAGTATTTCAAGGCCTTTAAAGGGCGGGGATCCTGTCATACACTTGTTCCGAGCGACTCCCACAGGTAACCCGATGATTAATCTGAAAAAAAAAATCATCAATTAAACTTTAACTTGTAAAAGGTTAGAAACATTTTAGCGCTGTCAACCAATAAGTTGTAAAGCAACTTTTCCTCTAATAATGAAAAATAGATGGCTCTTGTGTAACCACCCAAACGATGGCGACCAAGTGATCAAGGTCTCGTATGTCAGAAGAGATAGCTATATAGGCTTAAAAGAACTCTAGTGCCAAATTTGATATCTTCAAAACTACAACATTTCCTTATATCTTTAATTGATAAAGATGACATTGCAAACTGTTCACGGACAAAAAAAAAACGGGAAAAATAAAAATCATGATCACAATTATACATCAATTTTACAGACAAAATCGTAGCCTACCGAATAAATAATGATTGGCGTTAATATATTGGTGTATTCCTTATCTTTCCGATCGTATCAGTAACTAAACAGAAATCTGTCTATTAGCGGAGAAAATCTGAATTTATTTATCAATAAAATCCTAACTTTGCTATTTTAGGATATAGAGAAATAAACTTTTTTTCAAACTAGAGATATTTTGTGTTTCTAAAGTAATTGCATTCATACAATTTGATGCTTGAGATTTGAGACTGGTCTCCAGTTTCAGTTGTATTATCTCGGACCCTGTTATCTTTATCTGGGGGCAACAACGACAAAAAGGAGTTCGCAGGGACGGAGGCACGGTGGTGAATAAGCAATAATAGGGAGGCGAAACGGTTCGGCGGCATAATGACAATGTGGCGAGCGCTCGCCATCTTTAACACCATATGAGGCGAAATCTGTGCCCAAGGCTATAAAACTGAGCATGGAAACCAGTCTCAAATCTCAAGCATCTGATTGGCTGAAATGGCGACCAGTCGCCATTTCAGCCAATCAGATGCTTGAGATTTGAGACTGGTTTCCAATCTCAGCTTTATAACCTTCAACCCAAGAAGAGACGAAAGTAAAAGGAAAAGTTCTTCATTTGCCGTCCAGAGCTTGCATGCATTCAATTGCTGTAAAAGGGTTTAAACAATACTTTCTTAAAGAGAAAACATTTTAATAAACAGGAAATAAGTATGTATTGAATTTAAATTATTTATTTAGTTTTACTCTGAACACGACATAATGATCGAATTAAATATTTATAGCTTTTATATTATTAACTCTGTTTATTTCATTCTTATAACTGATAAGAATTGGTACATCCTGATAAACAAATTTCGATCTCTGATTCGTCCCAAAAACTTCTTATGACTCACAAGTTATGACAGTCATAGGACAAGTCAAGCCTTTAATACCAATTATCATAAATAAGCAGTTAATAACACTCTATAAGACATGTTACCACACAGATTACATTAGTATTACATTAGTATCACATTAAGTACAAAAGGCTATATATCAATGCTTATCACCTAAGATATCAGTATTACACTTATTACACTCACCAGACTCGTAGAAAAAATGTTTGCAAGAGAAAATAAAACCTTTATCGCTTGTAAATGAAAATATAGTTTTTTACAGATGGTGTTCTTATGATAATTATTCTTTCTGAACTTGTCAAGACCTGATCGAGTCGCTCTCGTTTCATTGGATAATATTTATGTTAGATTTGGTGCCTTTGTTTTTTAACAAGAAAATAGGCATCCCTATGAGGACTAATTGGGCACCTGTTGTTCCTGATCTGTTTTTATTCTGCTATGAAAGAGACTTTATGTCATCTCTTTCTTCTGAACATCAAGATTACAATCTTAAACAACACCTCTAGGTACCTTGACGATTTGTTAAATATAGATAATAAATTCCATCTTTGGTCAAAATATATACTGATGAACTTAAGGTTAACAAAGCGAACAATTCAAGCGAACAATACAGAAAAGCAAGCAAACGTTATTTAAATAAATATTTTGATAATGGTATCTTAACTACTATAATATATGATAAAAGAGATAATATTGATTTGACAATTGTAAATTTTTCTTTCTAATATGGCGATGTCCCTGATGCAACATCTTACGATGTTTATCTTTTCACATCTTGTTCGTCTTTTAGAGCTTGCAACACTTTTAAAGATTTCAATGAACGTGATCTTTGCATAACAGTAAAAACTTTTAAATCAGGAATTAATTATTTGACTCCAGGGGCTCTGGTCTGGTAAGGCCATTGAGTATCCACTTTTTTGCTTGACAATGCTATTAAGCAAGAAATTAAGCCTCCATTGCTTCTCTCCACCCATGTGTATAAATGGGTACCTGTGAGGAATATAAGCCAATGTTCCGTGACTGCCTACGGCGCCGACTGTGAACGGACGACTTATATCCAGTGATCGGGGGGGGGGGGGGGGGGGGGAGGGGGAGGGGGGGGGGGTAAATGTGAAAGTCGGTTGAATACGTTCAATAATTACAGACTATAAACCCATACCTTTACTTTTAGCTTCATATGTTTGTGTTCTTTTGCATGCAGCAATGTCGAGTTAATGGTTGGGTTGGAGCTCATACACCAAGACAACTTGTACTTGTTTGTTCGTTCGATAACATGTTGGGGCAAGTGTGAGGTTGGTGCACCCTTGAACCTGGTTTAAACCCCCAAATGTCATATTGTTTTTCCACTGACCGTTCCAAGGCGGTAACCCCTCGAGTTCTCATTTTCGTTAATTGTTTGTTGTGTCAGTTTTAAATTGATTATTTTATTACCCATGCTCTTTTTTTTCTCTACTTTTTGTTTTTCTTTTGAATGTGACCATTCGTGGTATACATATTTCACTTTTTTTAAACATCAGGAATTAAATAAAATAATTATATAAAGGCACAGTGATAAAACCATTAATAAGTATTGTGTTTAGCACATGCAGTTATGTAGGACCCCTTTTGTTTATTTTATTGACTTCTAATATTATGGTTCTCATTCTCCTAACATAAAGTGAAGGTAAACCTGATTATCATAACTAAAAAAACATAAAGCCTTTTCCAGGATTTTTTCGTATTTTCATATAACTAGCTTTACCATTAAAATGACAGGTGCGTTGACTGCAGTTAAATTTTGACGTAAGATGAATCCCTGAGGTACACATTTAATTATACACGTATTTTAATATTAAAAATGACCTGAACAACCTTCCCGACTTAACACACTAATCAAAAACTTTCAATTACAAATAAAGTTTTGTTTTATAGACAATAATGTTTAATTTTAAATATGCAAATCAAGTGGGGGATTTTGAATCGGATCCTTCAGAATTAGCGGCTACATTCAGAGATTACTTCCGGTCTTCGACAAATTTCAATAATGGTAAACTACATCCCTAGGTCCAAAGGCACTCCAGAGCGGCTTACACATTTTGTAAAAATGTTCAACTAACTTGTTATAGCTAGAGCTTTAGACGATCTTCAAACATATTAGTATTAATCGTTTTCTTGTATATACAGTAGGTACAACCTTCGCAATTTTAAATCAAACATGGAAGAGCACTAGTTAAAATCCTATTTGCTAAAATAGCTAATTCTAATACTAAGGTTTTTTTTTTAGTATTTTACAGATAAAATGTCATACCCTATTGTTTTTTAATATTCATTTTACTATTACATTTATGTATAAAATTACTATCAGCAGTATTTTTGGCTCTATCAAAAGACATAAGCATCATCAGCATCATACTTCTGTGATTTTATCAAACTGTACGGATGAGTTTCCTATATCACTTAATTCATTAACATAAAACGTTCATATATAATAAATAGTTTGATCCCGTTGCTAGTAGTATTGTAAAGCAAGCTGAATTTAATATAATAAAGGAATACGAGGTTGAACTTTACCAGAAATAATCTATTAAATCTAATAGTGAACAGGGTAGATTCATAGTAGACTGCATTGATGTGCAGAATATTTTGCATCTACACTGTTTGGCAGTGCAATAAAAGCAATGTCCGTCGAGTAAAGGGTTACATGTAAATACAGGCACTTGGCCGCTTTATCACGGATTTACCATTCCAGTCATCACGGATTTACCACTCCAGTTATCACGTAATCACGAATGGCTACTCGGTCTTCCGCTGGAAGTCCTCATTAATCCAAAGATCTCTGGTGTGAATGCATATTTTTTTTAATCATGCGTGTTACAAATTCCATCACCAATTTTATTAGCTTGAAATATCGATAAGCTCCATATTAAGTGACATAGTGTTTGTTAATAGAAGACAAGCGTTAGTGTTAAATATCAGTGCAGAAGTGTGATGTCAGCCTTGACTAGCAAAGCAACAACACCACAAGTAGAAACAGTATATACGTACTATCCCTGATTACAATCAGTCTGTATATTATGTATGTTCTTGGGTTACAAGTGTACATTTGCCGTCTTCCTACCATCACCCATAGTGCCCATCTGTGTACCACTGAAATATATATTCAATAACCCATCCATAAATAGGAAATACCGTTTAAGCATGTCGTACGGCTGCAGCGCTTCTGAAAATGGCATCAATGGTGGTTATCAATGTTATGAGTAAAACAAGTTTGTACTTGGTGTCCCTTAATGGTCAATGTATGAATAAATTTGTTTTACCAATTATAATTCAAAATTGTTTTATAATTCTTGATGGTCAAATTATTCTTGATTAATGTACAATTACATAGTTACAGAAATAGTTTGGTGTTGTGCAATGTTGGTTTAACTTCGTCATTGTTAATATGAAACTGGTAAAGGACGCTAGGCCGCTGAGATTGTCGTTTTGGGAACTTAAGACCGCAGTAGCCGGCATTTGGGAACGTGAGACCGCTGTAACCGGTGTTCGGGGACGTGAGGCCTCTGTTGTCAATTCTTGTGGACGTAAAGCAGCTGTAACCAGTGCTAGGGGACGTGAGACCACTGCAACTGGCGTAAGGGGACTTGATGCCACATTAAAGGGATAAGGGACGTGAGGTCGCTAAAACATGTGCTAGGGGCTGCTGTAACTGGTCCTAGGTGAGCCGAGAGAATTTGCAGTATGAAGATTCCTAACGAATGTACATATTTCAATCATGTGTGTTATTTTTGAAATGCCTTTGTGCTATTTGATTCTAGCAGATGGCTTTAGTTACTCCGTGAAGAAAGCCAAAGCTATCTCACTTGTTGTCTGTGATGTATTTCTTGGCAGCGTGCTCTAGCTCGGAATTCTCTTCTCCCTCCGGTACGTTAAAGTACAGCTTGTCCTCAAACAGCTCCTCCTCATCAAACACCTGGTCCAGGATAGGTATCTTCAATAACAAACCTGCAATTTAAGTGAAGTATTTCATATCAGGAAAAGATAGCATGCTTTTAAAATATGACAATGCAAGCAAAAAGACAACTAAAAACAAAAATAAAAAAAAGAACAAGGGATAGGGTGTTGTGTGTGTGTGGGGGTGGGGGGGGGGGGGTTACTGCCTTGAAAAAAACAACACAAGGCGTCATTGAAAAAATACAAACTATTTACTGTTCTAACTTTTCTTAACGTAAGTAAAGCAAAGATACATATATAACATTTATCTGGACAAAGTTTTATTGAACATCATTTTGCTGTTAAAGAATATTTTAATTTCTATTTTTTTATCGAGGACAGTGCAGTGTGGAAAGGAGTAACACCTTAATTAGTTTAAAAATTTCCTATAACATATAAGCATGTATTTCATACGTAATCTTGTCGGCCAATTCAAATAAAAAATAAGTTACTGTTGTTAGAACATAACAGGAAAGATGAAAATGGTTGATGTTTTTTTTATCAAATGTGTGAGCAATTTAAGTTCAAATATTTAAAAAATCTCCTGGACTTTCATCAATAATGCTACTTGTATGTCTTCATTAAAAATTAACTGGACAAGGACATTATGGGAATTCACTGTAATGTTGATGCTTGGGCATTACAACATAACGGTAATATAAAGACTATTACGTCAAGGGAATTACTTGTGATTTAAAGTGCAAATTTAGCTGGCAAAGTAGTTTCTTTATACGCATTGAGTCGTGAATGTACTTTTAACTTTATTCATATTTATACCAAAATTTACATATTTCAATCATATTTCATAATGTTAAAGTTAAACCATTAATTAACAAGTTGACAAAGCAATTTTGATACAGGAGTTAGCAGTAGAGTTCAACACTTATGGGTCAAACTGCAGTCGTAAAATCTTGACATACATCTCTTATAGAATAGAGAATCAATCACTCATAAATTCTCCTAAAACACGTGCCTTAAGGTGGTATCATTTGTCACAATATACTGTTAAAGTTGGGGGGAGTGTGGTTTCCTATTTTCATAAAATTTCATGTTATTTAATAATTAAAAATATTCTTATTACTTCAGATATCATTTATAGGGCATATAAATGTTACAGGTCAATCAGGAATTATAACAAGAAAAAGTAAAACAGTAACTTACTGTTTTACAGGCGGTCTATTATTCACAGACAACTGAATAATCTCTCACAGAAATGTATTGCAATGTCTAGCCCATTTGTTGATTTGTTTTAATGATATTTTGAAAGAAAGCAATCCAACCTGCATTCTGATTTCAAACCTTGCCTATCTGTATCACACTTGTCCTTACAAATTTTAATAATTTTCCCTTTTTGATAGTGTTCTCACCACATATTATTTGCCTATCAAGTATGATACATGTATGTTTTGTTGATTTTGAAGAACAATTCAATATTCTATGATTTTTTTTTTCATTTTTAACCACTACTATAGGTTTCAATTACCATACCCTTTAGAATACAACTTCTTCCCCAATCTTTATGTAATATTTAGTGTTTACAAATTATATAATTTAAAAACAACAGTATCAATTTATTTTACCACAGAATTGATGAAAGTGATTTTATGTCTTGAAGACATTCAGGCTTCCTCTAGTTCAGGCAAACTTAACTAATCTAAACACTGGTGAGGTGAAAAATGCATTATAAAAACACAACATGATGACAACACATGTACATCCTGCATTCTTGAATGTTGCATCATGTTAAGAGACTCAGAGATCAGTAGGGCAAGCGGTTTGCACAATTGACAATAACAAGGTTTACCACCCGATAACCATAGTTATTGGTGAAAACCCTAGATATCGGCTGATAACCATAGTTATTGTCAATAACTATGGATGTCGGACCAATAACCTTTGATATTGGCGAAAACTATAGTTACAGACTGAAAACCATAGTTCTTGGAGTTAACCGTGGTTAACGAGCAATATTTATCTAGGGTTTTCACTAGTAATTATGGATATCATATCTAATGTGCACTTGGCACAAAACTCTAGATATAAATCAATATCCTAGGTTGTTGTCTTGCCATTGTATCTGTTTCACTTTGACATGCAGTTTGCCCAAATAATCCAATATCTATAGTTATCGACCAATAACTATTGATATCGGCCCGATTCATAATTCATTTTAAGAGGTAGCAAACATTGCAAATGGCGAAAACTAGCTAAAATTTCAAAAATGAATTTTGGAAATACTTATTTCTACTTTCACTTTGAACCTGAAAGTAAGATTTCCTTGATTTTTTTGAAAACCCTAACATTATTTTGATGAATTGGCACTAAACATTGTAGACCAGCATATACTTATTTCAGGTATGAGTTGTTTTGGTATATTGTTCATGAATTTCAGAGTTCCCATGCAAACGGTTTTTCTTTTGTTTTAGTATGTGCTTGGTAATTAGAACATGAATTAGACTAAACTGAGCTTGCAAACATTTACTACATCCATAGCTAAATACATTTCTTTACTAAAATCTAGGTGGCAATAAGTATTTTCCCCAAAATTCATTTTTTTGAAATTTTAGCCTGTTTTCGCCATTTGCAGTGTTTGCGATACATTAAATCATAACCTTGCTTATTTCAACTCTGTTAAAAATAATAACTGAAATGCAGCTAAAATCTGATTGAGTTTGTAATATTTCCATAACATGACAGAAATCTAAATACTGGTGAGGTGAAAAAAATGCATTATATTATATAAAAACACTACATGATGAGTACATCCTGCATTCTTTAATGTTGCATCATTTTAAGAGACTTAGAAATCACTATCATCATCGTCACTATGGCAAGCGGTTTGCACAATTGATCCGATATCCATGGTTAGAAACCCATAACTATAGATATTGATCCGATAACCATAGCTATTGACAATAACCAGGGTTACTGTCCAAAAACCATAGTTATTGGTGAAAATCCTAGATATCGGCCGATAACCGTAGTAATTGTCAATAACTGTGGATATCGACGTAAACTATAGTTACCGGCCGAAAACCATTGTTCTCGGCGTTAACTGTGGTTACAGAGATTTCAATTAATGCGGATTCTTGCTTTTTGAGGCAAGCAAATTTGAATTTTTCCACTTTGATCCCACCTAATTCAGAGCTTGGGGTCATTTTGATGCAGAAGAATTGAGGAAAAGTGGTCAACATTTTCAAGAATAAAGAGATATTGTGTCTTTTGCAATTATATTATGAAGAAAATGTTTATTTCAATTGTGAAAATTAAGTTAAATGATGTTAAAGCAATTCTGTAAATAATATTATGTTAACCGAAAACAATATATGACCAACGTTTGTATAAAATCTTTAGCGGCCACCAACCTAGATGTACTCTACGGAAAACCAGGCCACTACTTTATGCATATAAGAATAAAATTTTAGCATTCTGGCCTGACTTTACCTCTCAGATATATGTCAGATATACTTTACCTCTTAGATATATGTCAGATATATGTCTCACTCAAAATTTATGTGTTTGGCATAAGCACTTTTAATGCAATAAATGTGATTGTTGTTGTTTTTGTTTATGTATAATTATCGCAACCCAAATGCTGCTTAAGTATATTTTATTTGCAAACGTTTAAGAAATTCATGCAAATAAATAGAAATACTTATACCTTTATTCTGCATTAAATATTATTATGACGTCGAAATGTACAAAGAAATACTATGCGTAACTTTCGCGCTAACTGGGGAATCGGCATGTTTAAAATTTCATTTTAAATTCGCAATAGCAGGAAAAAGACTAAAAGTTTAATTAAATTTGCGGCATTTATACAAATCTGATTGTGGGCCGTTTTGGTAGAATAGATGAATATGGATAGATGTTGTTGTTTTAAAGAAGGTTTTATTAAGTAATGATCATAGCGTTTATTATACATATGAGAATAATAATGAAATAATAATAAAATTCGAATTTTTATTATTAGTTTAATGTGAAATTGTGTGGATTTGGTGTAGATTTGGGTGGATTTGGTGTATATTTGGGTGGATTTGGCATAGATTTGGGTGGATTTGGGTATATTTGGGTGGATTTGGGTGTTTCGTATCGCCGCAACGAATCAATGGAACGAAAAGATAGCATATCTCTAACATGGACAACTGTGTTTTTTTCAGCAGTAATAAATGCCGATCGAATATTAAAAACTAACTTTTGATTGATCGCAACAAGGTCAGCAGTCGCTAACAATGTTCACTCTTTTTTCAAGACTTTACAACACGCTGCTAGTCAGATGACCCAGAGACCTATATATGTATAATATAGGTCTTTGGATGACCTACTTTACTGTATTCCACTTTAGGCTAATTACTTGTAAATAGTCCACCGGATCTTCCTACTCGGGCTAGTCAGACAATGGCTGACACTAAATAGTCCCAATTTTTTTGCCTTTTGGGGGCATTAAATGGCTAGTATGGCCTGAAAGGAACATGTTAAGTAAATGAGATGCTTTTACTGACACACTGATAGCAAATTTATGTTTGGAAATGCAGTATATGAAAAAAGGCCCTGGTTTTAGGACGGCATATGTAAAACAGTTTTGAAGTTCACACAGAAGTGAAAAAAACAGACCACCGGTTTCAAGGTGTCAAATCTCTGTTTATTGATACATGACCCCTACTTTTCTTGCTGGAAATGGACAGTAGAAACAATTAGCTTTAAAAGCATGTAAGTTAGCCCTTATTAAAATGGTACCAGCTATGATTGCCAGCCTTTTGAAACATGTCATGTTTACTATAGTTTATATAGGGAAGTCTATTTACAGGTCTTACACCTTTAGGGGGGCATGCAAATTCATTTTTTGTTTCATTCCTCGTAATGATAAAATTGTTCAACACAAATCTATATGCATCTTCTTTTAAATTATAAAGTTTAACAATGCAAAGTTTTCGATTCCTGCAATAAAGTTGTTTATTTAGTTCTTAATCGCGAAGTCCACGACTGTCGAATTAACATTACTGCGCATGCGCGACCTATCCTGGACACATTTTAATTAAGACTTAATAATATATCTCCAATACTAAGTAGCATTAATATATTCCCACTACTTTTTACCGTCTTGAAAAAAATAGAAATATGAAACAATATCTCTCACTGAGTGTAGCCTTATTGCCGGGAGTCCAAACTTCCAAATTATCCACTATAGTTTTAAACTACAGTCACAGGAAGGTTGTCTGTATCATGGTTAACAATGTCTTAGAATTTAGTTCATTAAACTTTACTAGAAGAGTAGCAAAAACATGTTTCTCCCAGTGACTACAAAACAAAAATTTGACATTCATGTTTGCATTGTTTATAACTATTGTTCTTGTAGAGTTTATTGAACTAAATTCTAAGACATTGTTAACCTTGATATAGAAAACCTTCCTGTGACTGTAGACACAAAAAGATGCATCTGTTTAATTCTTTTTATGAAATTGCCATTAAAATCCCCACGTGCTTTCATAAACCAAGAACATTAAATCGAGGTGAATATTAAACCAAAAGTACCTTTAGTAAAGAGGATATACTGAAACCGGCAAAACTTCCTAAATGTCATATAAGTGACATCTAAGCAAACACATTTTTTTGGAATTGCATTGAATTGTTCAAAAATAGTTCAAATACTTAAGAATCCATATTTAAATAAGGAACCAGAAATTCTCTTAACGGAACCTCCATATAGCCAATACCGACTATTTTGTGCCTTTTGTTTTTCCCCTACCTTGGTTAATACATGTGAGTGGTTTTCAAACGCATCGACGATTATTTCATAAAAAGACGTGAAAATAATGTATCTAATCTAAAGTTTGAAGGTTATATTCCGGACACAAGTTGAGAAATTTAGCAATATGATCGGTGTACTTAGAACATTGGTAAAGTGTAGCTTATTATTTCCAATCCTAACTGAACATGTAATACTAAAAATACTTCGTAAGACGTATAATAAATATTAAAATATTTCTGTTGTATTTATTTTTTGTCGTTGTTTTCGCTGACCCACCTGTTATCGCACCGGTAAAGATAGCGATTCCCAACGTGACCATTAGCGCAGCAAACTGATGTCCTCCTTGCTGGATGGCCGACCAACCCTTGCCTTCTTCTATGCCAGGGAATTTTTTCTGAAAATCTTCATCAAGACTTACCGGCGCCATCATTTGAAATATCTCATACACACTGAAACAATACGACAATGCATTGAAACAATATGATGATACACTGAAACAATATGATGATAAACTGAAGCAATATGACGATAAACTGAAGCAATATGACGATAAACTGAAGCAATATGATGATAAACTGAAACAATATGACGATACACTGAAGCAATATGATAAACTGAAGCAATATGACGATAAACTGAAGCAATATGATGATGAACTGAAGCAATATGTCGATACACTGAAGCAATATGTCGATACACTGAAACAATACGATGATGCACTAAACAATACGACGATAAACTGAAGCAATATGATGATAAACTGAAACAATATGATGATAAACTGAAGCAATATGACGATAAACTGAAGCAATATGATGATAAACTGAAACAATATAATGATAAACTGAAACAATATAATGATAAACTGAAGCAATATGATGATAAACTGAAGCAATATGATGATACACTGAAACAATATGACGATAAACTGAAGCAATATGATAAACTGAAGCAATATGATGATAAACTGAAGCAATATGACGATACACTGAAACAATATGACGATAAACTGAAGCAATATGATGATACACTGAAACAATATGATGATAAACTGAAGCAATATGATGATAAACTGAAACAATATGATGATAAACTGAAGCAATATGATGATAAAATGAAACAATATGATGATAAAACCAAAACAATATTATGATAAACTGAAGTAATATTATGATAAACTGAAACAATATGATGATAAACTGAAACAATATGATGATAAACTGAAACAATATGATGATAAACTGAAGCAATATGATGATAAACTGAAGGAATATGATGATACACTGAACAATTTTATGATTAACCGAAACAATATGATGATAAACTGAAACAATATGATGATAAACTGAAGCAATATGATGATACACTGAAGCAATATGATGATAAACTGAAGCAATATGATGATAAACTGAACAATCTGATGGTAAACTGAAACAATATGATGATAAACTGAAGCAATATGATGATAATCTGAAGCAATATGATGATAAACTGAAGCAATATGATGATAAACTGAAACATTATGATGATAAACTGAAACAATATGATGACAAACTGAAGCAATATGATGATAAACTGAAGCAATATGATGATAAACTGAAGCAATATGACGATAAACAGAAGCAATATAAGATAAACTGAAACAATATGATGATAAACTGAAACAATATGATGATAAACTGAAGCAATATGACGATAAACGGAAGCAATATGATGATAAACTGAAGCAATATGATGATAAACTGAAGCAATATGACGATAAACTAAAGCAATATGATGATAAACTGAAAAAATATGTTGATAAACTAAAACAATATGATGATTAACTGAAGCAATATGACGATAAACTGAAGCAATATGATGATAAACTGAAGCAATATGATGATAAACTGAAGCAATATGACGATACACTGAAGCAATATGATGATACACGGAAACAATATGACGATAAACTGAAGCATTATGACGATATACTGAAGCAATATGATGATAAACTGAAGCAATATTATGATAAACTGAAGCAATATGACGATAAACTGAAGCAATATGATGATAAACTGAAGCAATATGTCGATACACTGAAGCAATATGATGATAAACTGAAGCAATATGACGATAAACTGAAGCAATTTGATGATAAACTGAAGCAATATGACGATACATCGAAGCAAAATGATGATAAACTGAAGCAATATGACGATAAACTGAAGCAATATGACGATAAACTGAAGCAATATGACGATAAACTGAAGCAATATGATGATAAACTGAAGCAATATGACGATAAACTGAAGCAATATGTCGATACACTGAAACAATACGATGATGCACTAAACAATACGACGATACACTAAAGCAATACGATGATGTACTAAACAATACGACGATACACTAAAACAATACGATGATGCACTTAAACAATACGACGATACACTAAAACAATACGATGATGCACTTAAACAATTCGACGATACATTGAAACAAGAAATATCTTTAAAAAAGATAAACGGCGTTGATGGAAAAGATTTATATAAATATATAGAAAGAAATACAGAGAGGCAATGCAGACACAGTTTAGTTATTTTATTTTATTTGTTATAGCTGTTGACGAACCCTCCCTGCCTTCTTAGTATGATTTAGAGATTAAGAGACCGAATCATGACAACTCATAAATTTATTGAAAGTGTCTTTAAAAAAATGTTGAAGCTGTTGCAACAATTTCATATAGTGATAACAAGTCGGTTAAAGAAGCAAAATATTCAGTTTCAATAAAATACCTCGTGTAGAGTGAGAATTCAAAATGAATTAATGTCCTTGAAATTTAATAAATATAAATAATAACAGCCTGTTACAAGAGCGAAATCTACCAACTTTTACGTACTATATTAAGTTTAAAAAAAGTGTCCGTCCTGAGTATTGAACCCGGGACCTCCGCTTTGAGAGGCGAGAGTGTTAGCCACTACACTACAATGAACTTGTCTTACGAACTTGAAATTAACAATCAGTATCAAAGGAACTAGAAGGAACCAGTAAGAACTAGGAATATCTACACTTCTCTTTCGTTTTACACTGTGTATTGTATGCAAGTGACACCCAAGAATATTCCATATAATATTGTATTTCAGCCACCACTATTGACTTAACTGGTTACTTAAATCGTAAATATGTTTTTCCTCCAATACAACACCCACTAACAACCAATCTAATTAATCTATTTGATTTTTCCGCTGCATAATAATGAAATCCCACTAGATACCTCTCCAGCCTGCAAGATGCCTCTCTGGTGAAAATAGCTACCAATCGAAATAGTTTATTTCGTTTTCCCTCTGCATAATAAGAGAATACGAGTATTATTTACAACATTTCATTGGTCGAAAAACTAGGCCAAAAGTGAGCTTAGACAGCTAACGCCGAAAAAAACGACGATACACTTAAACAAAACAACGATGTATGGTCTAAAGAAACAATGTGCCACTATCGACAAAGGTAAGGGTTTCGAAATCATTGATAATAACGGGAGATCAATAAACTGCTCAACTTCTAACAGGTACTTTGTCGGAATAAAAAAGTCCAAGCAAACAGAGAGCATAACTCCATAACATGTGACATTGACCTTAAGAATTTTGCATCATCATGACTATGTTGTCATGAGCAATATAATTTAGAGGTAAAAGAAATATTAAGAAATGTCAAAGCAACGTTATAGCCAACGTTAAGTTTTAGTGACGGACAGACCGACGGACGAACGGACAAAGCAATCCCTATCTATCGCCATTTCTTTGAATGGCGACACAAAAACTACATCATTTATTAACCTGCGCCCCCACTTTTCCTCTGAAGCCAGACCTCCCATTACAGCTCCGGCCGTGGCGGCGAGCAGTGCCGGCATGCCATGAAGGTTGTGCACACCACACGTGTCCTGGATCTTCAACTTTTTCGCCATAAAAGCCTGTGGAAAAATACAATTATTTTGTCAGCAAGTAAAATGATGATAATAGGCCTAGGGGTTTAGATTTCAAGATTGCATGAGAAAACGTATTTTTATTAAATAACAAGGTAAAAAGTGACGTTTGAAATAAAATAGCGGTATTGCAGTTAATAACCAGTCTGTGATCTTAAATTACATATCTCTGTCACTAGCGCTAGACAGGCCGACCCAACCCCTGCCAGCCTTTACTAATACACCCTTGCTTCCTTGTAAAAATTGTGTCAAGTCACTGATATTATTCCATTTTATCAAAATATGCGAAGGGTTTGGAGCGGTTCATGACTATGTTTCAATTATATACGTACAAAGAATATGGAGATTTTTTAAACTACGATTGTGACGGTGTATTTTTGCATATTTTGATAGAATGGAATAATATCAGAGACTTGACACCATTTTTACAAGGAAACAAGGGTGTATTAGTAAGGGAGGGGGCACGTGGGGCGGCTGGTCAAGCGCCAGTGATCTCTCTTGTACATAGAGACGGAAAAATAATTTGATAAGACTGATTGCAAAAACGTACCGAAATAAATCTAAATCCCGTGCAGGAGATGAATCCAGCTACTGAGCCCAAGAGAATAGCCCCGAACGGCTGGAGCGGCATGTGAGCGGTAGTACCCGCAGCGACACCACCAGCCAACGTCGCGTTCTGGATGAAATCCTGCAAAAGAACAGTTCCTGCTGTTATGTTACTACATTTATGTCCCCATGATGTGCATAAAAAATCAGATGCGTTCTATGATTATTTAATGTATGCATCAGTTCCCGTTGCCTTTTTTATTTTATTTTTTTTTAAAGGAAACGGAAAACAGGAACCAACATCATGTTGAAAAAAGGAAAAAGGAAACGGGAACTAACTTTTTATTCATCTGACAGTATTTATTTTCTTTCGTTTTGTCAAGTCTCACTCCAATAGGTGGATGACAGTTATTCTCGATAATTTATTTATATTAAATGGTCACCGTCAAAGAAAACAACCCCGAATTCAATCATATCCCAACTAGGACTTATCCATGTTATCGGTAATTACTAAAATATTGCATTGTTATTTGTAATACTAAATCGTGACATTTGATATAATTATGTTTAAAACGATACTTTAATATACTAAATGAGTTGGGGTCCATTTTTGTTGAATGTTTCATTCTAAACATCTTGGTATGTGATGGTTATGTTATGTTAATACAGTAAGAGGATCCCAACGTCCAGATGTTGCACTGGGTAACCGGAACCCACTTTTATCAAATTACCTCTCAAAGTCTTAATTTAACTGAGAGTGAATTTTGATCTTGTAGCAGTTTTTGCGTACATGTACAAATACGCCAACCTGATCGTATTTTTAAAGAAACATTATAGTCATATATGCGAGGAATTCATGCGAATTGTCATAACTTTCTGTGATATAAATGTGAAACGCTACCCCCTTGTGCAGCTAACACGAATTCGCCATATGCTAACACAAAATGAAAATGTCGAAAAAATGTTAAATTTTGGTTTGAAACGTAAACTTCATACTTGCAGAACTTTTCGCTAATAGTTAATAAAAACCCGAAAGATCCTTAATATAGACTAACCCAAAATGGAATGTTTTAATTTTCTAGAAAAAAAAAACGTTCTACCGCACCCAAATAATGTTTAAGCTCAATTATTGTAGCTGATTTAGTTTAAAGTCATATACGATGGCTGTTCCGCACTTCTACTATCACAAACGCCCTGATTCTTGGCAAAGTAACATTTGGTATTCGTGCAATTTAATATTTATATTCGGAGCCAGAATTAAACAAATGGAGAATAGTTATGCGCACAGATGGAACCGCTTAAAGTAGTGGCTGTTGTCGTTGGATTAGTCGCGATATTAGAACATATGTTTTGTACCAGAAATGGGACTCACCATAATGCTAGTACCTTTGCTTTGACCGGGCATGGGTTCACAAGTTTCAGCTATTGCTAATACAAATGTACATATGGTCTTACTGAACAGTAGTTTATCATTTTAGGCTAAAGCTAGTACCTAAAGTTTATCGGGCATGGGTTTATAAGTTTTTAGCAATGCCATTGACTACGGGTTTACATTTTTCGGTTAATACTTGTAACTGTGGTTGTACCGGACATGGTTTACCTTTTTCGTCTTATGCTAATACCTAAGGTTTAGCGGACAGGCGACTTACCATTTTAAACTTGCCATTCTTGTCGTAAAGGGCCGTCATGGCAAAGGTGACTACTGTGCAAGCACACAGAGATAGATAGGTGTTGATGTATCCTCGGTGCATCTCATCGCCATCCGCACCTCCTCCGTTAAAGCTCGGCCAGTACAGCCACAGGAATATCGTACCTGTTGGAACAAAAGCGATAAGCTTCAGCAAAGTAGCTTCGTCAAAATCTAAGCGTATGAACACACTTTTCTAGAGGGTCCGGACTCGGAAGGGGGCAGGTATGCTTCCTTGAAAAAGAAACGGTTAGATGGTTTCTACATGTATGCATTTTGGCGTATAACTTTAAGGTGGTTTTGAGAAAATGTGTAAAAAGGTCACGATATGTTATACTTTGCTAAACCTAAACTACATACATTTAGTTATTCTGATACCTAACATTGTACTTAATGAAATGACATCCGCAACTCAAACCTCGGTATGGATAGCATTCGTTATCAACCCAAACGTAGCTGGTTTGATCGCCAAGTAAAACTTAATCAGCTTGACTTGAAAAAAAAACACAACATATTTGACCTAAAAAGTATTGTTTCTCTTGTAATGTGTCGCATTCGCTTTAAAAAGGAGGTAGGGTAAGGCGGTCAGGTCCTTACAGAAAGCAGTAGTATTTATACAACCAGGTAAGTCATTAAGCTTATTAAATGTCAAGGTATGACTAAAAGAATGTTTAAACATCTATTTATCTTTTTAACAATGATCTGTAAAGCCCCATATCGCAATGACCGTCTTGAAATGTTAGACAATCGAGTATATGATCGTTATTGCCAGACAAATGAGAAGTTTTACTTATATTGATTTTGTTTTCTTGCCTGTTGACTCTTTTGCCACGTCATCATACCTGGTCAACTAAGCAAACATCAAGGCTTTTTTGTATAGAGTGGTCAAAAAAGACAACTGCGATGATATTATCTGATTCGGCGAGGCCGGGAGTTGGGAGAGGGGGTGAAAAGGAGGAAGGAATTTTCCGCAAAAGACGATTTTTTTCGCGGGGTAACCTTGTTTCTATAATGCACACTATTGCATTAACATTTTCGTATCTCATAGTTGCATAATCACAAAATGCGCGAATATTAAAAAGAAAAGAGCCCACAGAAAAATATCAAAAAAATGTCTACGCTTAGGTACATAAATCTTCTCTTGAACAAAGTAAATCATCCGTAAGTATTAGTTAAATGAACCGGACATAAAACAAAGACTCGAAATGTAAGTCAATAGTTCTTATCTGACACACGACCCGTTTACAACATTGTAGCGATGTCGCAAATGTAATAATTTAGATCGCTATCAACATGGTAATTAGTCAATGCTCTGATTTTCTTCCACAAGACCGGATTTATGTTTAAAACTTGGTTAATTAGCTATTCAGTGATCCTTGTTTGTTACAATCATATTGAGGTAGACGTTAAGTGTCCCGTACTGTGACCGAAGACATACATATGTCTGATCTTGAGAATCTGTTTGGCTGAAAAATGAGACTGGTCTTGAAGAAATTGTCCAATAGTATGATATATGATCAGCTGTGTCTTGGCTATTCCTCAGCAACCGGTTGGCTTTCAATGACACTTTACGGCAAGCAACACAATCAAGATGAGATGTGCATATTAATGTGATTTTTTACCGAGAGATAGCCCTTTTTCATATATGTATGGTATAAAATAGGGTCATTCATTTACAGGCTACTTTTATGAAACCACCAGTTGGAATTTAATGACACTACATCAGAACATTCATTCATAATTAAAGGAGATGTACAAATTCATCAATCATGAGTTTTAGCATAATTATGGCCTTCTGTCTGCTACCTCCAGTTGTAATTCAATATTCAATTAAATGTGGAAGCTTCACTAATATTATCAATTGGATGATGTAGTCACAAACCATCATGCTCATAAAACACTAGTTTTCGCAACCCACTTGCTAGTCAACGCACATGCGCACTCGTGACTACGCCATTTGTGAAAATATCAGTTTTAATTTTTCTTTTGGTGAAATGTATTTCAATGAAACAAATATTTTCTTGTCTTGAATATGTCACATAGTTAAGTATTACAATGTACACTACATCTGAACATTCATTCACAATTAAAGGAGATGTACAATATTATTACCGAGCATAAATCCGACTTTATATCTCGAAACAGCATTCAGTATATAGGAAGTATGAACGTAGGCCTACTGAACAGTTTAAAGCGGCACACATTTGGATATGCATGTACTTCCTACTTTCATTTTTGATTTCAGGGCGTAACTATCATTTTATTTTGTCAACGGCAGTATTTTAATAAAATTCTCATGTGCTTCCTTAATATTTTAATTGAATGCACCGGTCTTTAAACAACATGTACACGTCATGAATAAATCTATATAATTATTTTTTCCTTCATTTTACTTTTCAATTTAAAAGCGACTTTGAAAGGAAAATGCACGATCGGCATAAGGGTTTAGTGGATACCTATCATAGAGAACAGATCAGAGTGGTAGCAGGATTCCGCTTTATGGTGACCCGTTGCTTTCTCGTTGTACAACATTCGGGACACTGACAATCCGAAATAAGCACCAAAAGCATGAATGTACATGGACTCCCCAATATCTACAGCCTGAAAAAAAGAAAAATTAACATTCCTTAAAATATATATTTAATAAGTGATCGAATTCCTCCGGTTATTTGCATTCACTAGCATCAGTAATTTAATATGAGCTTCTAAAGTTACTTTTAGAAGTTTTTCATTTTAGATCAGTATGTTTTTCCTCAACATACACATAAATTTCTCTATTCAAATTTGCACTCTAAAGTTATCTTTCAAGAGTTATAGGCGATTTTTTTGAAATCTGAAACTTACAGTAAATGAACGCGCATTATTCATGTCTAAGGTAGACATTTCAATCGAATGATCTCGTTATGTTTTAATACCATTTTATGTCGCAAGACTGATAATAAAAAGATGAACTTATTTATTGTGTAAGATAAAGATACATATTAACAATTTTCAAAGCCTTCATACTTTTAATGCATTTTGATCAGTTATAATTATACTCTATATTCTATTTCAAAAGAAAGTGTTCACTTTGTTTTATTAAATGCTTTTCTTAATGCCTAAATACTTGTTACTAAAATTGAGAGTAGATCATTTAAATTCTACAGTAAAACTATCTAGGATCTAATCTAAATTTTTAAACCAAATATAAGGTTATAAAAAGCAGTTGATGAAAAAATGCCGAAAACAAAGTGCTCACTTTCTTTTGGAATAGAGAATAGAAATATTTAAAATTTCGATATTTAAATAAATGAAACTTTAAGAGTGGTCGTTCGATGTCTTCATGTCATAAAGTTTTGGTAAATTTCGACATTCAAGAAAAATTTAAATCTTCTTTACAATTGAAAATGTATTATGTAACAGCAGATGACAAATTATAACTGCACTGATTCGTCTATTTAATTGTTCGCACATTGCAGCGGACCGGTTTATGCAATGTCATCCTTAACGTTTTTCTAATGGCTTGTTCAGTTGAACACCTACATACGTTTAAAAGCAACTATAACTGATTGTGAATAAATTATACTCTGTTTTATTGCCGACAATGATACTATGACCGATGAGGGTGAATTAAATATTGTTGTATAGATAAAAACTCATCAAAGAAATATGGCTTTATCAAATATTTAAACCCGTTTGCTGATGAACCATTTTTAAATGTACTTGATTGTCACGTGACTGTCAAGTTATCGTTAACCTATTATATGTGTGTTTTTTTTCTCAACAAGCACTGGATATGTGTGTGATAGTTGTCGTAAACTTACATGCAGCAACTCGTGGCATATATAACCGTTGATTTGAGCCACAATCACCTCTATGATACCCATGATTAGAAGCTGGAGAGGACTGGCGCGGCCAAGCACCGCTCCAAACGATATGAGAACCGTGGCTGTAGCAAAGTCCGCAGTCACCATTCTAAAATAAACATGAGGTATTAAATATCATCATGCAGACAGCAAATAGGTGTCATCTCTGACATCACGTGACTTCGAGTTAGATAATTTCTAAACCAGAAACATAAGATTCTAGCCAAATTCTTATCTAGTATTACGGATGACCTGGCTTCTACTATTTTAAGGTTTGTATGTGACGTAGTATAACTTTTGAATAATCAATCGAATGGCCTGCACTGTGGTATCTGTTTATTTCGCGCGGGTAAAATTTTCGCGTATTGTGCGTGGGTTTATTTTAACGTATTTTGCGATCGTTTTACTTTCTCGTATTTCGTGTTTGGTAATGTGCGCGAAGTCAAACCCGAGCGCGAATATTTACCTAATAATACCGTATCCTATAAGATAAGAATAATTCCAGTGCGCGTATTTATGTTCCCGCAAAAATGGCATTAGTGTCAAATGTGCGAAAGTTAGGCCTCGCGAAATTACACGATACCACAATATTACTTACACGCAGACAGACATAAAAAAAACTATGGAAAAAGTATAACATACTCTTCAACTCTGGCTTGATATTTCTTTCCAAGAAAGATACCCTCGTATACACATCCCCTGACAAGAAATGCCCACTGTATGAGGAGCGAGGCCAAGAACATGTTGATGCTAACGGAAGTGAAACCATAGCTACGGAGGAAGGTCATGAGAAAGCCGAAACCAATGAATATCATCACGTGGACATCCTGAAACGCTGCAAAATAACCAATATACTGAATCGATGAGAATTCTGAGCAATAATTTGTAGCATTGTAACGAACCCTTTACTCCCTTGGATTGAGATAAGCTTATTTCTTGGCCGATTTTTTTAAAATAGCAGGATTTTACTGGCTCTTTTATAAATTATAGCACTTCGCAAAAATATTCCGTCCTCCTTTAAATTAATATAATAATGCCTGACAAAAAATGGTGCAATTGCTAGACATATTGCATTACATATCGGGTGACTATATTAAGATAGTTTATAGGATCTATCTTTAAATCTATCATAGCTGCAAAAAATCTCAACAATAACTTTCAGTGAATTGTCTGTTCGAATTAATGACAGCTGCACCTGAATAGGAAACAGCGTGCAGGCCTTGCCCTGTCATTAACAAACTGATGCAGCCGACTTGTTTTCAATTGACAAGCTTTGAATTTCACTGATGTAACCACAAAACAGGAAGACGTGTGAAGACTGTCATATGAAGCTTTACAAATGATATGAAATATCAAAAAGATTCGGAAGTAAAAGAACAAGATAGTGGCGGAAGAAAGCCTTACATAAAACTGTCAATCAAAACCATGATCCCGGTAAAAGGCGGTCTGTAAGAAGTCTTGCATATGTAAGGCGGTCTCAGAGGTGTGAAAATGATTGTTTAAGGGACAGTAACTTATATGAGGAGTATTGTGATAAGATATGCATGTATGTGTAAGGAGGTCTGTGAAGATGTGTTAGAGGGTCTATGAGGGTTTATAATGAGGTCTGCGAGTCTGTAAAGAGGCCTGGAAGGATATTTAAAGGATGTGTACTATGTAGAAGAAAGTAGGTATTTTGGTATGCAGGAGATGGTGGTTATGAGGTCTGTGTGGATGTGTGAGTGAGTCTGTTAGGAAGTTTGTTAAAAGGTCTGTATGGATAATATATGAGAAAGTGTGCAAAGAAATCTGTAAGCATATGAGACGAGGTGTCTCTTAAAGAGGTCTGTAAAATATTATGAGAAGGTCGGTTGCGAGGTCGGTCGGAATGTGTGCTAAGGTATGTGAGGAGATTTAAGGAGGTATGTAAGCTTGTCTGAGAAGGCATATAAGCTGTCTAAAGACGTAGTTGAGGATGTGTGATGATGTCAGTGATAAGGACTGTGAATATATATGATCATGAAGACAATATTATTATTATGTAAGGACATCTGTGGAGGTCTTTGATGGTGAGGGGTGAGATATGCAAGATATGTAAGGATGTGTAGGGAGATATCTAAGGATGTGTAGGGAGATATGTAAGGATGTGTATGGAGATATGTAAGGATGTGTAGGGAGATATGTAAGGATGTGTAGGGAGATATGTAAGGATGTGTAGGGAGATATGTAAGGATGTGTAGGAAGATATCTAAGGATGTGTATGTAAGGATATGTAGGGAGATATCTAAGGATGTGTAGGGAGATATGTAAGGATATGTAGGGAGATATCTAAGGATATGTAGGGAGATATGTAAGGATGTGTGATGAGGTCTGTGAAAAATTAAGAAGAGATCGGTAAGGATATATGAGGAGGTATGTAAATTTGTCTATGAAGGTCTGCGATGATGACTGGTATGCAGCAGTCTAAGAGAATATGTAAAAAGGTCTGTGAGGATATGTGGTGAAGTCTGTGAAGATGTATGTGGAGGTCTGTAAGGATATGTGAGGATATCTGTGACGATATGTTAGGAAATCGGCGATGATTTACGAGGAATTCTGTTAGGAGGTCAAAAAAGTGTATAAGGATCAAGGTCTGAAAGGATATGTGAGGATATCTGCGATGAAACATCAGCAGGCATGTTTAAAGTCATTTTGTTTTGAGTCGACATTAAGGGTCGCAAACATTGCAAAATTTTATGGCGAAAAGTGGCTAAAATTTCAAAACTGAATTTTGGGGGGAGAAATACTTATTGCCACCTAGATTTAAGTAAAGAAATGTATTTAGCTAAGGATGTAGTTAATGTTTGCAAGCTCAAATTAGTCTAATTCATGTTCTAATTACCAAGCACATACTAAAACAAAAGAAAAAACCGTTTGCATGAGAACTCTGAAATTCATGGACAATATACCAAAGCAACTCATACCTGAAATAAGTATATGCTGGTCTACAATGTGTAGTGTAAATTTGTCAAAATAATGTTAGGATTTTCAAGAAATTCAAGGAAAACTTACTTCCGGGTTTCTACTTTCGGTTTCAAGTCAAACACTTTGATGTACCTTTTCAAAACTTGACATTAATTCCCATTGGCAGACCAATAAAAGTGAAGAAATATAGTGTCACGTTGCTGTATTAAAGTTTGGCCGCTCAAGTTGTTTGAAAAAAATGCTTTATTTACATAGAAGAGACACACACAAAAATGAAATACCGTTTGCACAAGAAGTCTGGAATGGCTGTTTTAAACGTCTAGAAAAATGATATAGGTATCACGTAAACACTTATTTACAATACTTTGTGGTCATCTGTCAATATAATGTCAGAAATTTTAAGAAGTACATTTTGACTTCAAACCGAAACCGAAAGTAGAAACCCGGAAGTAAGTTTTCATTGAATTTCTTGAAAACCCTAACATTATTTTGACGAATTGGCACTATACATTGTAGACCAGCATATACTTATTTCAGGTATGAGTTGCTTTGGTATATTGTCCATGAATTTCAGAGTTCTCATGCAAACGGTTTTTCTTTTGTTTAAGTATGTGCTTGGTAATTAGAACACAAATTAGACTAAAGTGAGCTTGCAAACATTAACTACATCCTTAGCTAAATACATTTCTTTATTAAAATCTAGGTGGCAATAAGTATTTCCCCCAAAATTCTTTTTTTGAAATTTTAGCCACTTTTCGCCATTTGCAATGTTTGCGACCTCTTAATGTCTGGTAGTTTTACCTTAATATGTTACACATCTATTCATACATGTGACGAGACTTCTAACACATGTGACGATTTGATCATTATAAACTTTATCATATACCCGGTATGTGACACAAATGTGTATACATGTATGATTGCATGTGTGAATAAAAGTAACGCATATCAGTATGAAACTATCACAAACAATTTAAGATCCGCCAGACGAAATAATGATTCAATATTATAATAATATATCCGTCATGAATTAGAATTTTTTGTCGCATGCATAAATTAAAGTGTCACACATCTGGGTAAAACTGCCACGGCACACATCATGTTGACCCCACAACAAAAACTGACTTTTTGCCACATATAACGAACATTCATTGACTTTGTCTTTGCGTTATAAAACATAAAATACTAGAATAATAAATGTATAAATAAGTTTTCTTTTAGATTGATACCTCCATAGGCATATTACAATAGCATGTGTATCAGGGTCAAGATGACTGCGTATCTTGTTTTGTTTTTTAAATAAATGTGATCGTGGTTTTGCAATTTGGTTATAGTGGTTACGTATATACAATTAATAAATGAGACTAGTAAAATCATATAGTAACAAATATATAAGTATGGTATCAGTACATGTGTTCCCCCTACGAAAAATTAGTTCGTATTCTATGTGCATAAACAAATAATTAACAACATGAGGTGGTGTCAACACAACCAAACCGTCTGATATTTCTTGTTCTTCATGTAAGCAAATAAGTTTAATTGTTTTATTTCCAACGTACAAGATTTAAGATGTAGCGTTAGTATAAACATTTGTTTAAAATGTTTGTATTACAAGGAGAATTCGTGTTTCAATTGTAGATATTTGCAGTTGTTATAGGAAACGAGTACAAAAATAGGTATTTGAATTACAGGTAAAAATGCCACATTTATTAACGGGAATACCAGCTACAATAACTGCAGTTATGGGAGATGGAAGAAATAACATTTTCGCAGAAAATAACCGGTAGATATACAGTAATAGGAGATAAAGAAATGTTAGTTTTATTCTAAACTAACTTCCAGATTTTGTGCGTTAAGCACTTGGTTCAACTCATTTCAGTGATAATATAATTCAAGATCGGAATTCTATACTTTTATGGGATTTTATTAATGCATTATTTGTATTTATCTATGCAAAAGTTGAATCTGTAAACCTTTAATTAAATTATCTATGCTCATTGCATAATGCAGTTCAGGAAACTTTTATTGCTTAATAATGGATATAAAGGAAATTAAAGTAGTTATCTGGTTTCGAAGAGAAGAAAATGTTTATAGGAATGAAATAGAGCCTTAACTGTCTGCTTACGAAGTAATGCATCCGATATTTTTTCTAGAAATTATATACGCCTTTTCTTCAGTATTTTGATTTGCCTACGCAATTGAAATTTATACTTATGGAAATTCATTCTGTTATTAATAAACACTTGTTATTTCACGCAAAATGTTTGAGTCATTGCGAGTCATTAAAATAACCTTTTCATCGTTCTTCTGCAGAAAGCTGCAATCATCTAATTATTCCTTTTTTTCACTTACATTCTGGCCATACCACGTTATCTTGGACGTCATTTTTGGTATTACGGCAAGTAAAAAATGTAAACAAACACTTCTTATTCAATTTCAACGAAATTCGCGCATGTTAAGGGAAAAGCTGGACAGTATTCCCGGTTGTCAACACATTCTACGCTTTGTGTTTGATTTTGTCTGAAGCTAAATGAAAAATAGATGTTTTGACGACAAGTGCAGCATGTCATCATGTTCCAAACAGCTTTACCATTAGGTTAGACAACTTATTTGGTTTGCGTTGGGTAAAGCGTTCAGGTTGGTCCAAGAACATTCAAAATGTCACATTTTTGAAACTCTGGGATTTCGCGCCAGAATGAATACAATGTACATTAATAATTTTGCAGTAAGCATGTTTTCAATAATAAAATTGCGTCAGTTTGGCCTAATTTCCATGGTATTAAAACGTCATTAAACTAGACTGTGGTATATACTTGTATCACAGTTAGATGTCGATCCGTTCACGATCTTTTAAAAAAACACATTAACTAGACTGTGGTGTATACTTAAAAATTAATAGCGCACCGAAAATCTCTACATTTATTGCATACAGCATTATTGCTCATTATTGTATAGCATCGTATAAAACTGAAAGTGGAATAAGAAATGTCCTCTGATGGGATTCCCGAGGTGGGAGAGCCCTATTTCAATAAAACCCTATATTCCACTTTAAAGCATATACGTTGTATGCACTGTCGTGTAACAGCTGCCCTGTACCAAATAGTGGGTACCCTGTGGCAGTCCGCAAGATTGCGACCAGCACCGGCAATAAAGCAAGCAATCATTTTATCAAGCAACAATCCATTTCATTATATGATCCAAGTTTAACAGTCTATACCTTACAATATGTATTCCAATCGGAAACAAAATAGCACATACCTTTTCGTTTCTTAACTGGTCGCCATCTTGCGGACTGCCACAGGGTACCCACTATTTGGTACAGGGCAGCTGTTACACGACAGTGGTATAGTACTGTTAGCTTTGTATGTGCTTTTTTGTCAAATTTAAAACGATATAGGAAGCACAACTGATTTGGGAATATCGCAACATTTGTTAATCTGCAGACTGATGCAATCATCTAAGTTTCGTGCAATGAACACAATATATTGTTTATAAATTTTAAAATCACATTTTTAACAGAAAAATGTGATAAATGATATTTTAATTTCTCCCTATCAATCAAATGTCGTCCATGAATAACATATATGTTTTCTTGTTCTTGTTCTAAATATACTTAATCGTTATAGTCGGTAAAGCCTTCTATTATAAATCACAATAGCTGACAGTACATTTGTTGATATTAATAAAGTAGTCTACGGGTTGAAGTGTCTTGAAGGCGCTGGCTCGAGTCGTGCCGGTAACTACCCATGAAGCAGCCAACAAATGCGCTTATAATATCGGCAAAGGAAGTTCAGAACAACAAACACGTCGTGTCGTACAAGTACGGTTATTCTGTTGACCTGTCGATGATGATTATGTAAATATCTGTCTTTGCCAGATTGTAAACAAATTGGAACTCGTCACATTGACTTCTGTGAACTAAATTAGCGTACATGAAACATAGGCCTACTCCATTGCCAGGGTTAAATAGCTTGGATAGGACGACAGTATGGAACAGTGTTGCCGAATTTCTGAATAGTCATTATCCGAAATGTATACTTTGCCCAAGGTTATAACACTTAGCATGGAAACCAGTCTCAAATCTGAATCATCTGATTGGCTGAATTGCGAATGTTTGCCATTTCAGCCAATAAGATGTTTGAGATTTGAGACTGGTTTCTAATTTCAGCATTATAACCTTGGGACCTAATGCACAATTACAAGCACAACCTATTGAAAATGCTCAACAACTGGAAAATGGTGCATGCTTCACACACTCAATACATGACATGCATCTGTTATATACTCTATGCCAAACAAAGTCACAGAAAAAATGTCAAAGCCTGCTTACGTGTAGAATCAACTAGATTTACAAGCAGACTTGTTTGGATTTGTTTGTCTTTGCTCGTGTTATTATCAGTTTCTCATGCTGTGTTCAGTTTCAACTAAATTATCAATTTGAGTCCTGCTAACACACCAAAATCAACCTTCAAACTCCTATATTTTGATTAAATCGGTATCATACTCTATAACTGTCGTGCAATCCCTATATACTATAAATGAACTGGTCAAGTTAAAAAAAACGGAAAGTGTCTGCTGTGGAAATTCAGCGATATAATCATTAGTAAGTTTTCCTTTCGTAAGGTTAATGCGAATGGACCATGATTATCAAACCTAATTTAATCATTTCAATAGTATAGTTTTAATATATTTCTGACACCAAGATAATAAAACTAAATTTGGAGACCAGTCTCAAAACTCAAGCAAATGATTGTCTGAAATGGCGACCAGTCGCCATTTCAGCCAATCATATGCTTGAGATTTGAGACTGGTCTTCAGATTTAGTTTTATGATCTTGGGCCCAGACGTTGACCTCCGAACAACCTTTACTGCCTTGGGTCTATTAACGATCAACATCTATAAACTGTTGACTCTTTGTTATTAAAACAATGTCCATTAAGGCTTATACCAGATCGTCCGTACAGTTATACACTTATGGTATCGATATAATAAATCCAAGCAAAACGCCACTAGGACCTTTGGGTGGTCTAGAAAAGACTGATATACCGATGAGTCTACTCAGAGATTTTATGATATACATAGTACTTAGTCTCTTTTACAGCTTACTGAGCTTTAAAAAATCATGACACAGCTTTAAACACCGTACTTCGTTGCTGTTAATGGACAGTTCGCTACTCTGACCTTTAAAACTGTACCATCATACCGCCCAGAGTAGTCAGGTCAACGATCTCCATCTTTTATGTTATTGCTTTGTAAAAATTAATATTATAGACTGTATCAGACTTGAACAATACATGAATTCGAGCTAGTTTCCATGTTATTTTTATGCAATATACATGTATAAAAATTATTATAAACTTGAATGTCTTTTAATGACATAATGGGTTCCAATGTTATGTTTAAGTCAAATTTGATCATTTGTCAATGGCAGATTTAATACATCAATAACATACAATGATTTCTTATACAGTTAACAGTTTTGTGTTAGCCAATTGCATCGATATATTTTTTTGTTCAGATCTGGTCGTTTACTCTTTTATTTGAGACTCATCATTGTACATGTAGATACAGTTACAGTTTACATAAATCAGGTAAAAGTACAATGCCACTAAAATTGTGTTACAAAAGACTGTATATTTGGTGTAGGCCTAAAACGTTTTGGTCAATAGTAGTTACATTTATTATGATAGTTAATAACAATGACAACACATGGATAGGAAATTATCAATGATGTATGTCTGAAAGAAGGCATTTCTTTGTCAGAAAGCTTGATAAACATTCACTGCTACATTCCTGATAAGTTTGTTATTGTCACTTTGCAGAGTTTTAAGCAATATTACATACAGGCGCATAGCTGCCTACACGCGAGTATACGCTTTCCGTCAGGCATCCACCCAGCACAATTATGAATCCAAATTAAAAGAGGGCAAGCTACGCCAAAGAAATTTTACATTTATTCAGATAGTAATGTTTGGTAAAATGTTTTAAGTCATGAGTAAGTCATTATTAAATTTTAAGTAATTACTAAAAGGACATACATACAATGAATGATCAATATTGAACAGATCTGACAAAGACGCTATGGAAAATGGGTTACAGGTTGTTTCCATCACTAAGTCTGTGGAAAAACACCGTACAATATCCATTACATTTGAAACTCCTGTGTCATCCTAGGTAGGAAGGTTACATGCAATATAAAAAAAAACTTATACAATGTATTGAAATGCTCATTTAATCGAAATAATTACTTCATTTGAGAAAAGTCTGCAGGCTGTTTTTTTAGTAAATAAATGATACTAATTTTAATACATAGAATGCAAGATGTTATTTGAACTCTGTAAATAATACGAAATAAATTCAAAACATCTCACTATTTTAAATTCATTTCTAATAGCTGCAATTTTTCAAGTTATTCAATCCTCCCAGAAAACACCTTGCTAGTACAAACTATGGAGTTTAATTTCAAACTGTTTGACAATTACAATTTATTTCATCCTTTTTATTGTAAACTGAAACGGAAAAATAATTTTAATTTTAAAAAAATGCCGACACAACTGTTATTTCATAAACATTGTGAGATTCAAGACATGGACATTTATCTTTATTAATAACTTTTTTATCTTAGAAAAAAACCTGATCTTTATCAGAAGAACATAAAATACATATGCAAATATGCTTCAAAATTTCTTTAAATAGTTTTTTTTTTAATTTTACCGAGTACATTGCCCAAGATAATAAAACTAAATCTGAAGACCAGTCTCATATCTCAAGCATCTGACTGGCCGCCATTTCAGCCAACCAGTTGTTGCGATTTGAAATTGGCCTCCAATCTAAGTTTTAAGATCATGGGCCCATGTCTACGATCACAATGTCGTCAGGTAGATTAAAAAAACAGAGGCACTTGGTGAAACAAGATGGCGTGTATTGTATATGCACAATTTTTGCGCTTAAGGGTGTACGCGCCGGTTGTTATCATTTAAATCTGTAACATGGATAAAGACTAAGATGAATAAGCAACTGCACTTTTTAAGTCGCATTGAATTTCATCAAAGCTTCACCGACTTTTATGACAAACAAACTGCGTGGAGGATCCAGTTACAAGTTCAGGTGCTTTCTTTCAATAAATCTTGCAGATTTTGAAAAATTATTTACATTACTGAGATCTGAGACTTCCGTAGGATACTGAAAGTGCCATCATTACCGCAGCATTAAAAGTCAAATAAATTATGACTGAAAATAAGCTGTTTTCTTAATTACAATCATATAATACAAGTCAAATAAATTATGAGTTTTCACAATTACAGTTGTATTATAAGTCAAGTTCTGTTTGTAAACAAGTAAGCTAACACGAGAATTATCAAAATAGTCTCATGTGTTAATGAGAGTTTCATCAAATACTTTAATGACTGAATTTAAATACACATGTATTACGTTACTTAAAAATCCATTTAAGAAAAGATCATATTTAAAAGAAGCCGGGTGATCGAGCTGTCCTCTGAGATGAGATTTCACGCGACCTTTTGATTAATGAGGTACCCGCTTATCCTGGACAAAGACACCGTGTTGAGATGTACAAAAGCATGGTATAGAGTAACGTATTCTAAAGTCGACATTATAATTGTAGTTCACAATCAGCAAAAAAGAGTTATATATCATTGACACCAAACTTTAAGATGGTATGACGAAGCACGACTTGGTAAGTTAAAGTCAGTTTTCATGTGCAGGCGTACACCCAAACACACTTCTCTCACATCTCTGCAAAAGGCTCAATGACATCATGATTTTTTTACCAAACTGGCTCGGCAGCCTTATTTTACACAGTTATAATTATGAATTTGAAAGCTTGTGGTAAAACAAATGACAGAAATCTTCACTATCTTTCATTAAAACCAAAGAAACCCAAGCAATTTTAAATGTAGTGTGTGAACTATTTTTTTCGTTAAAGTAAAAGTAGTTGAAAGTAGTCCCAGCCTATTATAACAGAGGTAAATGTAATGAGTCGATAGTGTAAGAGTGGTGTACATTGTCATTGTGGCAACTGAACGTAATGACCGACTTGAAATCGAGACTTTAAACAATAAAATAATTCATTTATTTCTCGATTTTCGAAATGATTCTGTGAAAAATAAGAAATTAAGATTTAAAATATCCAAATACAACAAAATGCTGAAACGAAAAGTCAACTTAAAGAAATTCGAGACAGACTTATTTTCGGTTAAAAGGGCAAATAATTTTGCGGTATCTTTTCAAATCGCGACATTAACTCTCACTTCAAGCCCAATAAAGGTGAAGAACTTTAGTGTCCTGAGGCTGTATTAAGGTTTGTATGCTCTAATTTTATGAAAGAATGCTTTATTTACATAACACAGACATTGCTGTTTTAAACATCGAGATAAACGATACAGATATCTTCACTATGTTACGGTCATCTGTCAATAGCCAGTTTTCCCCTTTTGCAATGTTTGTCCCCCTTAATTCTAAACACTGCAATCGCTATAAGATTGTAATAGCAAGGCAATGCTCCGTAACCTCCCTGACGGAACACCTGCTCTATTTAATTTAAAAGAAATTTCAACTTGAACTGAAAATAATAGGACCAGTCTCGGAGCTTTATGTTAAGCCAAATACAATGTCCATCTGCAGACATACAGAATAATGGTCGTAAAAGGAGATCAGGTGAACTCATATCAAGAACATGTAAACAGAAAAGCATTATACATAAGAATACAAACTTTACACGCGAAATAAATAATGAAAATCTTCACTTTATTAGTTAATTATACTGTTTCTAATTCCCTTTGCTAAATGCGCACATTTTGCAAAATCGTTTATTTGCTTTTTGTTAAAGTTTGCATTACAAATTTAATAAATTCAAAAAAAGGTCAGGTAAACTATTCCGGTGAAACTGATTGTTTTCATTTTTTTATTAATAAAAATGATATTCATTTGCAATATTGGTTGGTAATACATTTATTACCCAATCTATGTTTTCATGGTATTTTTTAAACCACCATCATCTATGGCTGTTGTATAAGTAGAGTAGATAGTATTGAAGGATAGTTTCTTTCTAGTTGAATAACATTGTTAAAAGCGTTTCACAATTGAATGTTTTTTTAATTCTATACGATTACGGTTTTGAAAATGTGCTTACATCCAAACATAGCTTTGTTTAAAGCACTTTTTGCACGTTCAGTACCATGGGTAGTCTATTATGTAAATAGAGATCAATTAAAGAATTCTACCTTCGCCATCATTATACTCTAATTGTGTTAAAGAAACATTTAACTACACAAGAATACGCAGTTTTAAGCGCCAATTTTACTTCACGATTTTTGACAATCTTCAGTCAGTATTTAAAAGTCTGTCAAATACCACCTGTATTTTACAGTACCAATACCAACTGTTTTATTTGGAACTTTTGACTAGTGTTGAGATTCATTGGAATCATGGATTAAAGATAGTTTAATTAAGTCCATTGACGATGGATGCTTCGTCATGCACTATTCTCCCTGCACCTTAGCACAGGTCGGTAACAGAGCAAACATTAATGAATTCTATAATTGCAAGAGACATATGAGAGTATTGAAGAGGACATCAAATGCGCTTAATGATCAGTAACCTGTATATATGTATACACAACTTATATAACTTATAATAACACTTTGCACTGTAGCACAATGGATACCTTTATTAGCTTATTATTGTCTCTTTCATGTTTTAGCAGGTCTTTGTTACGTGCAGTCATGCCGCAATGTGGCATATTTGATAATAATAGTTAAATTTATGTATTAAGCCATTACTGTAACTTAACAGTGTGGGAGAACTTGTATTGTCAATATATAATAATGAATGGTTCTTGTCCACAAAACGGGCCATCGAGGAAATTATTATTCTCGATTATTTTTATTTCCCTATTGTTATTTACATTGCACGGAAAAGTACACAGAAAGACGAATAATGAATCATACATATAAATAACTTGTGCATGGGATATTTCTATTCAAGTCAGATTTTTTTTTAAATTGTTAAAAACTTACGGGGATATTTTCTGCCAACATAGGCGGATATTGATTCCCCATCATCATCGAATTCCTTGGTCTTGTTGGTATACAATTTATGATGTGGATCCGAGAATATAGGATCTGCTCGCCAGTCATACTCTATCAGTGTGGCAAACAGAATGATAAAAGCTCCTTGGAAAAACAGTGCCACTGCTCCAAACTTGAATCTAAATCCAGCACGCGGCCCATTCGCTTTAAATCCCATATTTGTCTAATTTAGAAGTTATCCTGAAAACACTTTAAATAACTTCTTTTCTTAAACACGTGTTTATCCTTCTTTTCTTTTTTGTTTAAATCGAGCGAGGTAAATAAGCGCACATGCAGATATTTAAGATCTATATTTCTGCGCTTTAACAATGCTAATAACGCGAAAGAGGTGTGTACGAGGTGCTGTCTCCATTAACCAATCAAAATACGAGCAGTACACAGTCAACTCTTCAATTAGGTGGAAACTAAATGGTTCAATGCAACGCATTCTCAAATAACATTAGAAGCTTTGTAAGCGGATAGTCGTAGATACGTTTCACGACTTTCTTGTTTGTACATTAAGATTTTTCTTTTATTAAACTAAAATGGATACTTTTAAATATCTTTCTATTTCCTTAAATCAGAAGCACTTTCGTTTTTATTAGTTTACATTGTGCGAGTTATTTGTAACTATTCACTAAAATAATGAAATTTAAAGGTAAATGGATATTTATTCTTTATTTGAATGATGTATCAAATTGTCGCCATTTACGCCAATCAGATGCTTGAAATTTGAGACTGATCTCCAAACTTAGTTTTATGATCTTGGTTCCTGAATTCACTGCTGCTTTTTCGACCGCCATGAATCGCGAAATAAAACTCCGGCGTGAAAAATGTTGAGGAATCACGTGACTTTTAAGGATAATTGCGGCGTTTGTTCTCGATTTACAATGATTTTTCCAGATTGACGGATTCTGAAATAATAAGATTTGAATAGAACTTTTATTGTGTTAGTAAATAGTCAAAAGTGTTGTGTAGTGACTATGAAAAATCGCCCCACGTTTTGTTTTATTATTTTTTAATTTCGCTGGCACATATTTTCGCGCAAAACGGCAATATGTTAATTCGACATTATAATAACATGGTATGCTAATACATGGTTAACTTCGGCTCAAGGTTTGAATGAAGCGCAAAACTACATACAGTTTAACCCCCATGAGAAAATATTTGATACCACATTATTTATGTATTTGTAAGGAAGAATTCGGCAAAGATATTTACTTTGTTTATCCGCAGTTCAAAAGAAAACATATTTTGTAACTTTATACAAAAGTATCTCAGTATCAATAATAAATTACTGCGCAAGATAAGGACGAGTGTTATTAAATTGCATCAAACACTTTTGTCTTTATACCAGTAAATAATGTCTTCCTTAATTCCTTTTACATGTTTAACAAATCACTTAATACAAACAAAGTCATTTTCACGACAAAGCCTAACAGTAAGAAAGAAAAAGAACCTCCCGCTGGAGCAATAGCTATATGCATAGATTTTTAGTAAATGCAAATGTACCCCAGTTCTTTCAGTAATGTAAGGAAACTTTGTAATATGCTACGCGAAAACAAATCAGTCCGTTAATCGATACACCACTTCGCGGTATGTACATTTCTTCATACATTGATCTTTAACAGAATGATAATATTGCTTAGTGCCTTCCTTTATTTTATAATCAAACAATTTTTATTCTAAAGTCTTTTCACAAAAGCATGGTGTGATGCGAGTGTTCACTATATTGCAGACATATAAAATGTTGAAAATAAAACATTGAATTTCTGACAATTATGTTAGTTGAAATATACAAAATTTGTTAATGATGCTGAAAGGTTGCAAGGAAACAATCCACATAATAATGTTGTTTTTTTGTAAAAAAAACGAATTTCAGTTTCCTTTTCACATATTTATATATTTGTAATGTTTTAAAACTATGCTTAACAAAATTTAAAACATATTTTATCTTTCTCTTAATCTGTGGCATTTGCACATATCTAGACATTTGATAATGCGGGGAGGAGTTGTTATTTCTTCACAGAGGTCAAGGTTATCTCCTGTTTTCTAAATAATGATGAGATCAATATTTTCAACAAAGATTCTCAAACAGATTATTTGACTGTCATATTAAAAAAAAATTGGCATGTAGAGAAGGAAAATCACAGTCATTAAAGCCCATTGATGCAAAGAAATAAGATGCAGTTACTTAAATATCCGTTTTATATAGCAAATTACCTCCCTTTTAATGAAAATTAGAACAAAACAAACGATTAATTCCCCACAAGCACGTGAATCTTGTCTTTGTTTCTTTTTTTAAACGGATAGATACTGAACCGACAACTTCCAAGATAAACATATTGGTGATCAAATTCCTCCAGTTATATGCAGTCACTTGCATCATTTATGTAATAGGAGTATTCCATGTTATTTTTGTGAAGTTTTCATTTTGGCTCAGTATTATATTATTGTATTTTGCTTTATTATATTACAAAGATTTTGCATCATAAATGAAACAAAAAAAATACTCAGACAAAACTTATCATAATTTCTCATAATTTATCTATTATTTGTTCTTTCTGCAGTTGATACATTATCTATATATTATGTTTTACAAGATCTGTTTAGACACCTTTTATTTTCGGAATATCTGTCAAGGCTGGCTTTTGACCTAGTTTTTCAACCTATGAAGAATTTGTCAAAAACAACAACAGCAACAACAACATACAGACAATTTCTAACTACCATTTGTCTGCTGAAACTATTATTATAATCGTGGATTATTAGTAGATGCAACTTTATCCCATCTATTGTCTTTGCCTGTTTTAAATCTGGCAACTATGTGTAATATGCCATGCGTAAAATATTGAGACCTCTTTTGAAGCATATAACTTTCATACACTGGAAAGTTGCGGTTACGGGTATATTCTAGAATTATTTCATTTTTCTATTCAGTTTTAAACGGGCAGACAGAAAAACAATCAACTCATTATTACTTTTTGTTGCTCACATTAAAATAAAGGAGAAAAAGCAGCCTGAATAATGGAGAAGTCTTAATATAGGATTTGTCTTAAGGTGATTATTTAATGTAAATATTATTAGATTATATGTTATGTTATACAATCTATTACAATGGCAAGAAGAAGAGTGGAAGAATTAGACCACCCGCAGGATAAAGTATAAACCTGTCTTTCACCTGAAATTGACCTCGCAGTTAAGACCACTTTTATTTTTGAATGTCAAAATTATTCCCGGTCAAGTTACCAGACAAGTGTGGAATTGAATCGACTGAATTTGTTTGGGTGTGAAATTGGTGACACATATTTAAAGTCTGTATCAAAGTAATAATTATTTTGGTTGAAATTTACTGAACAACAATGAAAACTTACCAGTATTTAAATTCAAAAAAATATTTAGTAAAGCTATATTTTACCTTTCATTTATTTTGTGGAATTCGCACATATCTGGACATTTGATAACGCGGGAAAATGTTGTTAAGTGTTTATCAGAGGTCAAGGTTATCTCCTCTTCCCTAAATAATGATGAGATCGATAAGTTTAACATTCAAAGTCTCAAACAGATTATTTGACTGATAAATCTTCAGTTTATGGCACGTACAGAAAGAAAAACACAATTTTTAAAGCCCGTTGATGCAAGGAAATAAGATACAGTAAATTAAATATCCGTTTTTGCAAATTACTTCCCTTTAAATTTAAGAAAGAACAAAATCGAACACTACATTTCCACAACTTTCAAGATATACATATTTGTTATCAAATTCCTCCAGATATTTGCATTTACTGGACACATTAATGTAAAAGGAATTTTCCGTGTTATTTGTGTCAAGTTTTCATTTTGACTCATTATACGTTTGTTGAATATAAATATGGCTGTCAGTCTTTTAATTTGTTCTTATCCCCGTTGTTACATTTTATTCTTTTAATTTGTTCAACGATGCTCCTTTTCTGAGCCAATAAAATATTTTATCGCATAGCAACAGTGTTACTCTCATATCTAGGTCCGGCCCGTACCGAATATCGATTTTTTAGCCGAACGTGGAGTCAGGTCTCGTAGAATGGAGACTTTGGGATTTGAGACCGGGCTCCAAACACAGTTTTATAATCTTCGGCATTAGGTGTTTTTGTAAATATATATCTAGAATTGACGTTTTATCTCTAAGGAACCTGATTTCCTTCTTATTTGGGAATGAATTTTGATATTACAAGTGAGACCTGCGGATTTGTTGTAAATTTTGTTATAGATTTTCTTCCCCTCATGATAACAATATTGTTTTAGTGTCAAAAATATTATATTAATTTCAGAATGATTTTAAAATATATAAAAGTTATCACGAATAAAATGTCATATTATACATGTCAACCGATAATATATGTACAATAATTGTTTCGGTGTGAAACAAGTATTCTTCATTTAAACGTCAGTAAACAAATGAACTTATTTTACAGGTTTAACCTTTCAAATTCACGTTTTTGTTTAATTGCCATTGTTGTAATTTATGATAATCAGAACTAGAAAACAAAAGCAAATACCTGTTCACATCTTATTTAAAACAGCAACAAAAAATTAGCAGTATGAAAGATTTTGTGATTTACTCGTGTGACATGAGTAAACAAGTGTATGAAAACGAGAAGAACCTCGCTGACGCATTCTGCATACATATAAGTGTAACCTCGCTATCAAGACCACCTTTGTAAAAGTTGTCGATATTATCGATTTTGTGGAATGTTTAAACGTGGGGTTTGAGGTTGATATAATAATTCACAGTCGCAGCCCTCCGGCGGTCAACTTTGACCATTGATGACGTATCCTAGGTATTTTCCAGCGTTTTGCTTAGTTGTTTGTAACAGTTGTCCAATCCGGGATCGACAATCTCTGCCACAGATGTCGCATGGGTGAATAGTTCCTGGTAGGACACCATTTTGACTCTCCTTTTTGCGCGACCGCATGTGTTCTGCTGCACACATCAGCTTCTCTACACCTGTTTTGAGCCGTTTGATGAGGGTGCTCCTCCACCTTTATCGGTCCGTTGCAAGGTCTTCTCTATATCGATGTCAAGAGTTTTCATGTCTCTTTTCACCACGTCTTTGTACCGCAGCTTCGGACGCCCAGTGCATCGCTTCCCAGATGACAACGTTTCATAAAAGATGTCTTTAGGAATTCTTCCACCCTGCATGCAGCGTACATCAGGCCTGCAAAGCCTGCGTTGTTTCAGAATGGTAAACTTTACATACTGGGAATGTCTGCTCTGGACAGGACTTCAGAATTGGTCAGTTTGTACTGCCAGACAATGCCATTCGTGGGTCGCAGACATCGTAGGTGGAAGGTGTTAAGGTTTTTCTCTTGTCTGGCATATATGGTCCATGATTGGCACCCATACAGTAGGTTACTGATAACACACTGCCATCTTTGTTGCAGTTGTCCGTCTGGAGTTAGTTCACACCCTAGTTGTCAGGCGAGAAAGCGTAGAGGCTGCCTGTCTGATCCTCTGGTATAGCTCTGCGTCCAAGGAGTGGTTATCGGTGATAATGGGAGCCAGGTAGGTGAACCGGTGGAGAACTTCAAAATGGTAGTCATCTAATGTTATGACTGGTGCTGTGGGAGTGCCCTGGCTAAAGACTCTGCAGAGAGCTTAATTTGCGACGTTTTAACACTTCTGTCGGTCACTGAAAAGAAGAGCATGATCTGACTGTTCGACAAGAATTAACATAAATGACAGGCGTAAAGGTGATAAAAACGACATCAAACATACAAAAGGACTGACATCTACCCCAGGCTGTTAAATGCACCTGCATTATCACAATAAACAGATAAACAAACCATAGCATAATACTTTGAATAATATTATATAATGCAAAAAAAGAAACCTGATAAGGCCACAGTTATCTGATGTTTTCTTTTATCGATATTTTGATTAAATATCACTTTAAGAAGATAATACGTGTACATACATAAGGACTGGCACCAGCCGCAGGTTGTTATAGGCACCTGCATTATCAATATAGCGTTTATTTGTTTTCGTTTTTTTTTGTTGTTTCTGTTGTTGTTTTAACACTAAACAGATAAACAAACAAGATTAAAATAGTTTGGATACCATTTTTAAATGAAAAATGTTGGCCATTATTTTCCTTAAAACAGCATACAGTAAACCAGCCACACAGAATTAACAACGGAATGTTCCTGCAGTGGTACAGGACGAAACAAACAACTAAATACTGCTCGAAAATTGGAAAAAAAACTTCACCTCACATTGAATTTCGCTCATTTCAAAGGCGGAATGATCTTCATAATTCAACGATGTTTGGGTAAATTGATCTCATATTATATAAGCGTGCAGATGAATCCAACACGCATCGAATCACGTTCCCCGTTTTTTTTTCAAAGAATAGCTTGCTATGTGAAAAAAACGAGTCAAAGCTGTCCACTTACCTTTCCGGGTCAAAATAAACATTCGCAGTACCGTCACAGGACGTTTGCAGAACAATTTTCCAGCTTCACCAGCGGTAACGCTTGTGCGCGATTACCCCCCCCCCCCCCACCCCACCCTCAATGGTCTCGGTTCTTTACTGATTGATAGGAAGAATGCTGGCTACCAGACATCTATTGTGATTAATTGCTACGTTTATAAATTTCATTATATGTAATGGATCATTTTCATCATGTTAGAATCATGTTAATAACATATCAAACTCTCCCCTTTACATTTGCATGAATTGAAGTTTGCATTTAACCTCGGAGAAACGACGCGTAACTCAGAGAGGACCGCCATGTAACGCCGCATAGGAGCATCGCCGCATATTCGGTGATTTTCAACGCATAAAATATTTTTTATGCGGTAAAAAGCCACACCTTTTGACGCATAGAACAATTGAAACTGATACTTGTACTGGTAGATGTATATAATATCATCACTATTGAACTTTTAGAGAGGTACATTCTGACAAAGATTTAGTAATATCGATTTAACTGTGAAACAAACCAGTTGACTTTTATGCCCTCACGAAGTGGGAGGCATTTAGAGTTGCACTCGCCCATCCGTCCGTTCGTACGTCTGTACGTCCGTCCGTCCCCAAATCTCGTGTCATCTACTCCTCCTGAACAATCAGGCGTCTTTCAAACTTGCACAGATTATCAAGCAGGATGTGTAGATGATCGTAAAGAAAAGATTTTTTCCTGCGACCATTTTACCAGAGTTATGGCCCTTTGTTAATTTCAGTAATTAAATCTCGTGGCATCAAGTCCTAATTTACTATCAGGCGGATTTCTTTCAAACTTGCAAAGATGATCAAGCTTGATGTGTAGATGAAAATAAACATGAATGTATACATGTAACAGTTATGATCACCTACAAGTCCAGTGATAAAAATGTTGTTTTTGTTAATTTAACTTGTTTTATGTCCGTTGCAATTAGTCCCAAGTAATGCACATGTGATATGTAACCATTGCCACAAATCCCAGGGCCTTTGAAAAAATCCCTAGGAAAGACCCTACCACGCCGATGTTGAAACAGTGGTTACCATTACGTAGAATATGCAAGTTTTAAAAATCGCCTAAGGGCGATATGTGCCAAAATAACAATAAAACAAAATTTACTGACTAGGCCAACGAGCATGCCATTAATATACATGTTTATTAATGAAAAGAATATCTCAATTTTTATTAACGAAGAGTATATCTCAATTTTTATTAATGAAAAGAATATCTCAATATTGACTTAATCAAGGGCCATAATTCTGTCGTTACTGAAACAATAAAAATAGCAGGTAACAGCTTCCTAAACAAATGAATAGAATGAAACTCTGGAGACTGCCATTTCTATAAAACTTCAAAAAAGACGGATATCAACGTCATCCACGTCATCATCATCGTTTTCTTCAAATATTAGAACTCTGTTTTAAGCGTTATAATAAATGGCTAAATTAATCATCTTCATGCGACAAAAAGGCACAGTTGCGCCGCATATAAGAAATCTCTGCTTTATGCGTAGAGCGTCGCCGCATAAACACGTTCGATCTGTTTATGCGTTGAAAATCACCGGATAAACGAATAAAAATTTGTTTATGCGGCGATGCTCCTATGCGACGTTACAACGCCATCCACAAAAGGTGACCAAAAAAAGATGTGATGATCTTGAACTCTTTTGCCGTTCAAAAATAGATACGTTTAAATTAAATAAAATTTAAGTTCTTTTAAAATTAATAGCGCCCGAACCTCGTACATAATAATGTATTAAATACATACATATAGCATTATTGTTTATTTCTGACAGGATATACTTAAAAGTGGAATATTAATTTCCCTTAAAATGGGATCCCTTTAAAGAGTAAACTCTAATTTTAATGTTAAGCTTATACATGCGGTGATTTGTAGGTGCTTTTTGTTCCAAATTAAATTCTATATTTCCGATGCAAAACTGAATATATAAATGAAATAACTAAATAAATAAATTATATATGCATACTTTGAGCCAAATTGTGAATTATTCTTCGCTCGGTGACTCGCCAGGGACTATTTTTGCTAGTCGACATCTTATTTTCTCTACAGTCTGTTGTCTTATCGTGTGCAAGTGAAAAGCGTCCCCGTTCAGACATAGAAATTCAGCGGTTATTAAAATCAACAGTCTTTAGCAATAAAAATTTACTCTTAATCTACGGGACAACATTCAGTAGGATCAATTAAGTTTTATGTTTAGACTAAAAGAAGAAGTCATGCATGGGAAGAAGTCTATTGTGTCCATTTAATTAACTTATCCTCCTGCGGCGCTTGTGTTGCTGACCAGTCGTTCACCCTAAGTTGGGCTAAATGTCGTTTGTCTTGGCTATAATATTAATATTACATTCCCCCAACGTCGATCTCTCATTGGATTATAATATACTTAAGAAATTTATAGGCTTAAAGGCAAAGGCCTTAAAGAAACACAAAACATTTAACATGTTTGGTCGACATAGGAGGCCGACTGAAAATAGCCGAACTTCGTTATTATTTAAATAAAACCGTTAAGACATATTAAATAGAGTTTTGCACTTGTAAATAAATGCTATTAGGCGCTATTAATTAAACACAGACTTTGTTTGTATGAAAATTGAAATTTTCGTCCCTCATAGTTGGCTGCCCAACCGCTGAAAGACGATGCGTTAATGGTGATGAAAACAACAACAACAACAAGCAAAATAAAACCGCGCGCGAAAAGAGGAATATACCCAATCTCCTTCGCAGAGTTGTGGTTCCTTACACTCACAATCTCCTTCGCGGAGATGTCGTTCCTTTCACTCACAATCTCCTTCGCAGAGTTGTCGTTCCTTACACACACTCAATGAGCCTACAGTGTAAGAGAGTGGAATCTAGCATTTCATAGCGTACATACAGAGAGAATTTATTTTCTTCTACTTGACTTCCTTTAAGGGCCGTGTACAGTCATTGTACTTTTGTCGTTAATATAAAGGTATCAAAATCTTCCTAACGGCAAAATGCAATTCAATTAAACTTTGCACATTAATCGTTATCAATGAATCTTCAATTTACATACGCTAAGAAAAGTTAGAACAGTAAAGAAAAATAGATGGACCTGAAATGCATAAAATTTACATCCAAAATCAAAAAATGTACAAAACAAAACAGTATTTTAAATGTCATCATGAATATTATGATTTTGACAACAATATGTTGTGTCCTTTTTAAAGAACTTTAAATTATGAAGAGTGGAATCAACGTTTGTCTCCAATTTACGCGACTAGGAAGCGACCGGGACATTTAAGGTCAAATACACTTTTACACATATCTAATATTATTAACATAATTGTGTAACACACAAGGCAACCGCCATGGTAGGCAACGTGTTTAATCATATGTAACAAATTTCGATTATTAAAGTTTTCTGCATTAAGCTTTGTTATGTTTCAATGTCATATGCAGTTTATTAATATTTTCTGAACTTAAGTTGAGTTTGTACTAAATTTTACTTTTCTTCTTCTTCTACCCGAAATCTAAGTTAGACTTATATTTTTCACTTCGTTTCATTTCCACGCTCTTCATCTCGCAAAGAATTTATATCGTCGTTGTGTTTTTGCAGTTGCACGGCTATTCTATTAAAACATCCGTCGAAGCGCACATGGACCTGGTTTTATCAAAACAAAACACCTCAAACATCAAACATTTTGATTTACTACTATGTTATAGATAGGGTGCGCAGCAGTCATTTACACGGCTGCAAAACAAATAAATCAATTAAAATGTGTATTCTTTTTGTTAATATTTAATATTTACTCTTCAAATTTTGAGAAAAAAAGATGTATGTACCTTAGTTCATATTCATTCAGTATTTATTCTTGATAAAGGTCTCGGGTCCAAACATTTGAATTGAAGAATAAAAGACTGACTTCTCTTTTGGAAGATTCTATACCGGTACATTTAAAAGTTCATAGTTGAATTAATATGTCATTGTATAATTAAAATATATATTTTTGAAAGTATCACCAGTTAGTCGAGAGGTTTAAAGGACATCGTGATGATTTGAACGCTAGAATCCCAAGATTGTTATCTGAAAAAAAGTTTATTTTCTTGTTGCTTAAAGAAATAAGTTATCACAAGGGGCTTTAAATATATTTGCCGCATTCTAACTATTATCTTGCATTACAAAGTAATGATAAAAAAGTGAAATATGCAGATCAGGAATCGCAACACTCAGAAAACACAGCCCTCCACATACAACCAAAATGTAGAGAGGAGCGGAGAGCATGGGTCTATAAGAATGTCAATTTCAAATAAGGCACCACAAACAATTAAGAAAAAGAGAACCATAGGGGTGACCGCTATGGATCCTGTCAGTGGCAAAACAAAGTGCCACTGTGGATTTAAACCGGGTTCTATGGTGCACATACCAATTTCGACGATATCAGCATGTTAAATAGTTGACGTTTTTTTTTTCAAATTTTGACAGAAAATAATTCGTTGGGATTTTTTTATAATTATCCGGGTGCAATGGGTAATGTTTTAGGATATTTTTCTGTTTTTAACACACTTATTTGTGATTTTATCATTACATTTTGGACCAAAACGACCTTTAAATGTTAATAGGACAAATAAATGTGGGAATATGATCATGATTCCGGAGAAGATCATAAGTTCTGTTTAACAACTTACATTACATGGTTGTAATACGACGCTGACTTATTTCATTATAGCAGACGACATACAGTGATAATGCTGCACCTTGCCCTATTTCCCGAAAGAGTTTATTAGTTACGCAGCATGTTAACAACATCATCATAAAGCCATAAAAGTAGCGACAAATTAAAAATTGAGGTTATTTATGAACATGAAGTATCTATAATAAAAGATTTATGACTGTTAATGAAAGGATTTTCTTCGATGTGAAATAAAGAATCATTTTGCGTTGAAGCAGGTGTTTTAGTATCTATAATTACTAGTAACATCATCGTACTGTTTGCCTGAATACCTAAACTGCCCAAAACAGAAAACCTTTTACAGATCGTTTTCACTGTAAAGGCCAAAACGAATATACTGAAATGACTGTGTACTCCTTTTCAACACCCCACTAGATGTCTGACTGGTAATGATAGCCACAAATCTTTTTTACTTTTTTTTCTTCCATTTAATTAGTCTAAAATCAAGGTCGAACATAGAGCAAATAGGTAAAGATTCATTTAATATGCTTTCACTAAGACAGAACAGGTACTGAGTTTTTCAATATTCTTGTAAACCGGAAAGCATTCACAGTAAATCCCAACCTGCTGTACACCACCAATCAACACATGCTGGGAAACCTGCTGTACACCACCAACAAACACATGCTGGGAAACCTGCTGTACACCACCAATCAACACATGCTGGGAAACCTGCTGTACACCACCAACAAACACATGCTGGGAAACCTGATGTACACCACCAACCAACACATGCAGGAAAACCTGCTGTACACCACCAACAAACACATGCATGGAAACCTGCTGTACACCACCAACAAACACATGCTGGGAAACCTGCTGTACACCACCAACCAACACATGCTGGGAAACCTGCTGTACACCACCAACCAACACATGCTGGGAAACCTGCTGTACACCACCAATCAACACATGCTTGAAAACCTGCTGTACACCACCAACAAACACATGCTGGGAAACCTGCGGTACACCACCAATCAACACATGCTGGGAAACCTGCGGTACACAACCAATCAACACATGCTGGGAAACCTGCTGTACACCACCAACAAACACATGCTGGGAAACCTGCTGTACACCACCAACAAACACATGCTGGGAAACCTGCTGTACACGACTAACCAACACATGCTGGGAAACCTGCTGTACACCACCAATCAATACATGCTGGGATACCTGCTGTACACCACCAACAAACACATGCTGGAAAACCTGCTGTACACCACCAACAAACACATCCTGGGAAACCTGCTGTACACCACCAATCAACACATGCTGGGAAACATGCTGTACACCACCAACAAACACATGCTGGGAAACCTGCTGTACACCACCAATCAACACATGCTGGGAAACCTGCTGTACACCATCAACCAACACATGCTGGAAAACTTGCTGTACACCACCAATCAACACATGCTGGGAAACCTGCTGTACACCACCAACAAACACATGCTGGGAAACCTGCTGTACACCACCAATCAACACATGCTGGGAAACCTGCTGTACACCACCAATCAACACATGCTGGGAAACCTGCTGTACACCACCAATCAACACATGCCGGGAAACCTGTTGTACACCACCAACAAACACATGCTGGGAAACCTGCTGTACACCACCAATCAACACATGCTGGGAAACCTGCTGTACACCACCAATCAACACATGCTGGGAAACCTGCTGTACACCACCAACAAACACATGCTGGGAAACCTGCTGTACACCACCAACAAACACATCCTGGGAAACATGCTGTACACCACCAATTAACACATGCTGGGAAACATGCTGTACACCACCAACCAACACATGCTGGGAAACCTGCTGTACACCACCAATCAACACATGCTGGGAAACCTGCTGTACACCACCAATCAACACATGCTGGGAAACCTGCTGTACACCACCAATCAACACATGCTGGGAAACCTGTTGTACACCACCAACAAACACATGCTGGGAAACCTGCTGTACACCACCAATCAACACATGCTGGGAAACCTGCTGTACACCACCAATCAACACATGCTGGGAAACCTGCTGTACACCACCAACAAACACATGCTGGGAAACCTGCTGTACACCACCAATCAACACATGCTGGGAAACCTGCTGTACACCACCAACCAACACATGCTGGGAAACTTGCTGTACACCACCAATCAACACATGCTGGGAAACCTGCTGTACACCACCAACAAACACATGCTGGGAAACCTGCTGTACACCACCAATCAACACATGCTGGGAAACCTGCTGTACACCACCAATCAACACATGCTGGGAAACCTGCTGTACACCACCAATCAACACATGCTGGGAAACCTGTTGTACACCACCAAAACACATGCTGGGAAACCTGCTGTACACCACCAATCAACACATGCTGGGAAACCTGCTGTACACCACCAATCAACACATGCTGGGAAACCTGCTGTACACCACCAATCAACACATGCTGGGAAACCTGCTGTACACCACCAACAAACACATGCTGGGAAACCTGCTGTACACCACCAATCAACACATGCTGAGAATCCTGCTGTACACCATCAAACAACACATGCTGGAAAACCTGCTGTACACCACCAACAAACACATGCTGGGAAACCTGTTGTGCACCACCAATCAACACATGCTGGGAAACCTGCTGTACACCACCAACCAACACATGCTGGGAAACCTGCTGTGCACCACCAATCAACACATGCTGGGAAACCTGCTGTACACCACCAACCAACACATGCTGGGAAACCTGCTGTACACCACCAACCAACACATGCTGGGAAACCTGCTGTACACCACCAACCAACACATGCTGGAAAACCTGCTGTACACCACCAATCAACACATGCTGGGAAACCTGCTGTACACCACCAACCAACACATGCTGGGAAACCTGCTGTACACCACCAACCAACACATGCTGGAAAACCTGCTGTACACTACCAACCAACACATGCTGGAAAACCTGCTGTATACCACCAACCAACACATGCTGGGAAACCTGCTGTACACCACCAACCAACACATGCTGGAAAACCTGCTGTACACCACCAACCAACCTATGCTGGAAAACCTGACCGATAAATAATAATGGCTGAGGATGTCTCCTCGGCCTAAGTCCACCTCTAGCCGGGATGGTTAAGTAATCGTCACCATGCTATTGGCATTTTCTTATAACCAACTTAAAATCAACCCACATATTTTAGGCCATAACATGTCGATTCAATCCTTAAATTGATAATTATTCATATTAGTTAGCTCTTCTAAGCTTCTAATTAGTTGACTTTGAAAATTAATATAGGCCAAGGAAAAATGACAATAACAGACAGCAGCACAAAGACAGATGAATACATCACAGCAAATGATAGGTGGGCTGTGATTTTCACTTCAATTTTATAAAATAAGGTGGCCGCGTAAATATTTTTATTGTTTCTTGACCCATTTTTGAATATTACGTTATTCTTACACGTATGGGTTTTGCATCTGAATTTTCTTTAAAAAGATAATAAGGCTCGAGCAAAACAATTAAGATCGGATTATAAGTTAATACGATCTCTTTTTTGCTTTTGGCCAGTTAAAGAAATAAACCAATGCACGTATATTAAATGAATCATTAAAGTATCATTTTTTCTACTTTGGTATACATAAACTACTCGTACTACGTGACACGACTTAAAATGGCATGTAATATCATGACGATTTATCGTATGATCTTGAAACAAAATTAAGATAAAAATAACTATTTGTCACAATTTGAGATCAGGGTCACATTAGACCTGTGCCCAAGAACATAAAACTAAATCTGGAGCAATCAGATGCTTGAGATTTGAGACTGGTTTCCATGCTCAGTTTTATAACCTTGGGCACAGTCTGCAGAGTCGGATCTGGGACAGTTTTACCAAGAAATGTTTGCACATTATCAAATTTATTTGGAATTTATCCTATGTTTTGGACCCATTTATGATTTAATTTAGCTGAAAATTCATGATGAATATGCAGATATTTATATTTGTCGTGATTTTAATTTATAAAAAGAGTTTAATGTTTGGGATCATTATGGCTCTTTTAAACATGTTCTTCTGACTACCGAAACTTCCGAAATATATTTGTGATAAGATGCGTATTATCATGAATACTATTTTATTAGTTGAATAAACCAATATATTTGCAGTTGCTGCTTTTCAGGTAGTGTTAAAGACAACATGGTCACAATTACGAACTGACCCGAGACAAATATTCTTTACCCGAGTCCTGATAACAAGTCACAATTGTGTTAATGTAAAGGCTTGGTTTTGTTCCATAGATTGCACAGACGATAACAGCATCTGATCAGGTTTTGTGGTATCTTAGTATATTTTGCAATCTGACGTTGTGCGCTAGCTATTGCATTGCTAATATTAAAGGCTAAGGAGATGACACACAGTAACGTTATTTGTTCAGTGTGACGGCCGTAAAAGGTCTCCCCGTACATATAGTCAGTACTGTTATCAGTAAATTATAGGTATCCGGTGTCATGCGGTGATGATTACGTTTATCTGGGTTATTCGATCAATCTTTTTTGGGTTTTGTCCGAGCTAGATCAATAGGCAGCGTTATTTAAACTACATGTCAGCGTACAGATTAGCATCTAAGTAGGGATAATATCATTTACCATTGCATATGCTTTGTGTTGTAATTCCCAATAGGATGTCTACCGATTCTTTCAACCTGACATTCTAGCTAGCGCCTATGTTGATGCACCAGCTCTTCTACCTGAGTATTCTCCTATTTAATTCCGTTGGACCTATCTTGTCTCGCTTATATATGGACTGATTCTATAATCGCTACATATTCTTAATGAGAATACGTTAGGAAATAATGGAGGCAGGGGTTCAAGTTTATGAAGGTTTTTATGGAAAGTTCGATCTTGTACTCCTGCCATCGTGCTTTTGCATGTTTAAATTCACGTTCTCTGATTTCAGTAAGGCCACTGAGCCCTTCTTTGCTTGACAATGGCATAAACTTCTTATGTTTTATGTTTGTGTTCTTTTGCATGCGACATTGTCGAGTTGATGGGTGCGCTGGAGCTATTTCACCAAGACAACTTGAAATTGTTTGTTCATAGGAGAACCTGTTGGAGCAATTTGAGGATGCTGCACCCTAGAACCTGCTTTAAACCCCAGAATCATTCTCCGCTATCTTACAATTTTGTGAAAAAGGTCACGTGACATAAATATACATCGGTGATGATGCAAAAATAAAACAGTTAACAACTACATTTGAAGTTTACACTCGATTGAGAAAAACCTTTGGGTGAAAATGCATACTGTTTACATCAAATGGCCAAAATTATAATAGACACGAGTATAAAAACAAAATGGGTCTGTGCACTCAATGTATACATTGAAATGGTTATACAGTCAGTGTCACAAGCACGTGTCTAGACTAGAGAATCTCAATAGTATGTGCTAAACATTTACAAAGTCTGCATGTCAGAATTTCACTAAACGTTTCAACCACGTAGCGGCCGAAAATATCTTTTTTTCGATAAAATTCCACCTTTTCCCAAATTGATGAGAATTTTTTTCTATAAATCAGAACGAACTCATCATTAACGTAGTGTATTTTGGAAATCGCTAGTTATAGGTACATTTATTAGTAACTGCAGGTATACTGTCAAGCAGTTTATTACTTAAAGACGTCACGGTGCAAAAATCATAATTTATGAAATGTGTGTGTATGTGTATTTTAGAATAATTTATCGTTGCTACCGCGACGACTATAGAAGAGTGTTAGTCATTTCAATTTATGAGGGTAGTGCAAGATACAGATGACTCTCCCATTCCGGAATCGTCTCTGGTTCTTTTAAGTCCACAGTGTATAGCACCACTACACTGGTTTAAAGACTTATCCGAAAGACTGTTAGTAGCGGGAGATCGAACCAGCGATCCCTGGACTCAGAGACAAACGCGCTAACCACTGAGCTAATGATCCGCTCTTTCCTGAAATGTCATAAGCTGCATTTTATTTATAATGAAATGTTCGCTACTTACTATAAATGTATAGTTAACCTTCAAAGCCATACCAGTGCGGCACCAGAGCCTCGCCGACCATGCAAGGGACAGTCACAGTACAAACCATCTGTATCCCCAATAAAGGATACTTCAAGGATGCCTTCATACAGACGCAGATTTTTTCTTGGTCGTAACATTAACTGAAGATTATAGTTAACGACTGTCAATTTAATGACGTGCATAGCTGAGCGATTCGCAAATGTTGAGTTCTCTATTAAGGCCTACAAATTGACGTTGTTCTTTTTTGTTTCTTTCAAGTTGTTGTTTTCAAATGTCATCATTCATATTGTGAATCCCTAAAATATCTCAAATATAAAACGGAAATATATTTAAGCCATTTTTCAGAACAAGCACACCAGATTTTCAGAAAACGACCGACGAGAGACAGACAGCAAAGTAACAATATCTCGTCACTTTATAACATGAAATGAATATCTTTGCGAAACTGTCAAGACCAATTTTCCCCTTAACGCGATAAATTAAAGCATCTCTCTTTAGTCATTGTGAACACAGGACACCCGTGATCTGTATGTAACTGGATGGTGAGATCTCCATTGAATAAGATCAAGTATCCACCAGCGGTCTGCAGCAAACCAGTGGATCATGAAAACAGGGCTGAATGTTATAAAAGTGAGATTGGAAACCAGTCTCAAATCTCAAGCATCTGATTGGCTGAAATGGCGACTGGTCGACATTTCAGCCAATCAGATGCTTGAGATTTGAGACTGGTTTCCATGATCAGTTTTATAATCTTGGGCACAGCAGCAGAACATCATATTGGCGATGAGATAAAAAAAAGTCCCCAAACATAGTTAATTCTTCGTTTAAATTAGTTTTAAAATTGCGAATTTCCCATTAGATAATGTTTTTATTTTGTTATATAATGAAACCATTTAATTGTAATCGGGTAATCCGATACACCATATATGGTGGTACCTTTAAAAAAGGTAATTCGCATTTATCGGGAAAACCCACTCCCAGAAAAAAGACTTTCATGTATACAGCAAGTAAGAAGAACGAGAAATAATACTGAAAAGAGATAATACGAAAGATTATTGAACTGTCGGTGTGGCCGAGGGTTTAAACCTTACATTTACATTTTGGTGAATTAACTCCAAATCGGTGATCATGCAAACACACATAACAAAACTTGATACTCAATGACCTAACCGAGACCAGCACACCTAAAGAAAATACAGCAGGAAAAACAATAAGTAGACCATTTTTTTATGATAAATGTCGAACCGGAAATATGACTAACAAATTTAAATAATTATGCCTGTCAATTGAATGTCCACGCTACAATAGAAAAAAATCTATGCCATGCTTACAGTCATCATCAGATTTTTTATACATATAGCGAATTAGAGCGGAAGAACCTCATACGGAGTGCAAAATGCACTTCGGTTCAAATCATATTTAACGTTCTGCAACTCCTTAATACTAGTAAATAGGTAGTTGGTGCTTTTGTTCCAATATTCATTTCATTAAAGAAGAATTGTACAAAAACACGCACGCTATTCTACAACCTTGTAAACTTCTATAGTAATTCCACATCAATCCCATTGGATTGTAATTTAATAACTGACGGATTCAGTCCGATGTAGTTCCTGAAACACACTCTTGTTTTATTTCGCTTAACTTAATTCACTGATTTTCCTTGTAGATAAGTATAAAAAACAAGCTTGTCATTTATGACGACTACATACCACGCTATCTTTGAAACCATGTTAAACTAAGCACATCCTGATACTGCAAACCTTGAACCTATGACAATATTCTAAGAAATACTCAATGACGGGATATATTCACGAGAAGAATTGCTCTTCAACTCTTCAACTGTTCCGAAACCGACAAATCTAGAAATATAACCCTCTTAGAAGAGTTATAACCTTTGTCGTTGATCAGTCATTGAGCATCATGAGAGTTGTAACATTTGGTCTTCAAGTCACATTTACCAGAAATTTAAAAAGATATTTAAAAAATATGACAATCACAAATTCAAAAAAAACTAAAAAGGAGATAAAAAAACACAAGGATATAGCTAATATGATTCAGCAATTTTTTGCGACATCACATCCTGCTGGGCCCTTATGATCGAAACTTCATACGCGGGTTAAACTAACCAATGGTTAAATTTACAATAGTTATTGCTTACAAATAAAATCATATTTCTTTTCATTTAATTTATGGATTTGTACACTAGAATTACTCGTTTCTAATGACATAAAAAGAGCGTTTAAAGGTTTTCGTACGACTGTACTTAATTTGGTTGTAAATTTAAACCTCTTTTATAGTTAAACCCACGTATAAAGTTTCCAATAATCGACCCCTGTTGATTTTGTGTAACTCTGATGGAATTTTTTTCAGTTAACCGAGTGTGTTCCATTAAGTTCATCACTCAACATGTACACCCTCCTGCAATAATTTAAAGGATGGCTGCAAAATTTTCTGAAAGTGTTTGGGTAGTTATATGATCATTTCCAACGTTCCGGCAAAAATCCCCATGAAAATTAAATATTGCTGCCCCAAAAGGACGTTCGAGCAACATCGCTGAATCCCGTCTAGATCCACCCCTGATTTACTATGAATATACTGTATTTATTTAAATGGAATTAGTTTTATCCTTGGTAAGGTATAAGGTCTTCTGATGACAGCCAAGTAAATAGCCGCCTATATATTTAGCTCGGAAGTGCCTGCCACAGTCTGCCTTGCACAAAACACAGAATTTCAGTGAAGTAACAGCAACTTAATAACCAGAAATTGTTTGAAAATATTAATGAAACAGAAAAAAACAAGTGAATGATTTAAAATTAAATACTTTTTTTCGATAATCAATATTGCTCAAACAGATTTGCTCAAAACCAACGTCATATATAACAGACGCCGTATTTCGGCGTCATCCCCAGGCAAAATAGGTAACTTTATTTTTCTTTCCAATACTTGCTGGTCCCCATAGTTAAAGACTGAGAAAGAGTTGTACAATAAATTTTATTCATTGTTATTATAGTTTATTTGATAAGTATCATAACATAACATATAATTTATTAGCATTATATGTATAGTTACATTTATAGCAATATACAAAATTTCAAATTTTGAATCAAATTATATATATTTGGATATATTTTCTATTATTTTCGGAGAATTAGTAGACATAAGCGACTCGAATGTTTGAGGATTTGGCAAGTGACAGAAGTATGGTTTGAAAAAGAAATGTCTTAAATGTCTGAACTTTGGGCAAACTGAAAGAAAAAAAACTATAAAAATATATACAATGTATGAACCAAAATATTTTTCTTTTTTTCTTTTGTACTATAAAACGGAACTCACTCTAAATGGGGTTGTGATTTGTCATAATTACAGATTAGCTTAACCCAATCGGAGATAATCGAATTTACTTGTGTCTTCAGAAAAATACCGACTGTTCTCCCTTTTACAAGACACATTAGATGTTTATCACCGAAAAAAATTCAATAAATGGTAAGAATAAAGACCAACCATTAGTTAGTTTTGACATTGGACTTCATTTCAAAGGATCTGCGTAAGTTATGCCACTAACAGTACCGAAGACTATTCTTGCATTATTTTTCCAGTAAACTATTACTGGATGATTATTAATATGTACATCTATACCAACCTAAGAGAGAAAAACTGTTTAAAAAGAAAGTAATAAAGAAATACGTTTATTTTGGAGATATGAGATGTTTGGTTCAGTATTTTGTTTAGAAATTGGTGTCTTAGCAAATGAAATGTATCTTTATTGTTATTCGTTTTATAAAGAAAAGTTATTATGTGCAGAATGTTGTGTTGTTTTTTCAACATCACTCTAGTTATTTTTGCATAAATGGAAAAACAACTAATCTGGTATCTGTTCTTCAGTCATCTCATTCAAGAAACAAGGGTAACAAATACACCGGTTACCTACTAATAGATTTATTCCATGCTCTAAAAAATAGACATATCCTCGCGCTGAATACATTTCAACAGAACAGGTTTCTCCAATTTGCACAATATTTCTTTTTCAACATTATTATATCCATTTATCATCTTTATTTCGAGTCATCTTGACGATTACTGACTATTAAGTCACAACAATTTCCAAAGGTTATAAAACTGAGCATGGAAACCAGTCTCAAATCTCAAGCATCTGATTGGCTGAAATGGCGATCAATGGCGACAACAATATGTTAGCAAACGTCTTGGTAAGTACATAAACGTTATCCTGGCGGTATTTTTTATATAGATAATAAACCTGTTGAAACTTTTGTCAATAAAATTTATCCTCATATACTTTAGTTAACATTTTAGAAAGGCAATCATTATTTCTTTATCTAAATCTATTATTAAATACTAATGAGTAATCACCAAAACTGATTACGAAAGAATGGATTTTTTTCCATTTTAATATGACGATGTCCCGCATCTTTATCAACTTGTTCGGTTTGCGAAAGCGTGTAACTGTTTTAAATATTTCACTCTTTGTATAACATATTTTACGCAAAGGTATCTGAACCGACCCGACCCACAATTAATTGAAAAACCTGCTACGGCATGGTATTTCTCAACAACTGTATCATGTAGAGTTAATTTACAAATTGTGGAAAAAATCCTAGTGAAATTCTTTACCTTATTCCTCAAGCCATTATGCCATTTGAAAATTAAAAACAGGCTATCAACAATATATTTTACTGAGCTCTGCATGAAGATGGAATGGTGGTTTGATCACTTTCCTAGCGGTGGCGGGAGTTTAAGTGTCATAAAGGTTTCTGGGAAACATGAAAAGAACACACAAGCTTGCTCGTTTTCTAAAAAAGTATTTAAGATGACACAGGACTCAATACTTGCTTTCGTCTCGTTTGCTTCACAGTGCATAAGCTACTTTAAGTTAAAGTTTATACATGATGCTTCATGCAACATTGTGGGGTAGGTAGGTAAAATTACGTGAATTCATCAAGGCACCTTGCTGGTCTACATGTTTGTTCTTGGGAACCTGGCGGGACAAATATGAGATTGTTGCGCTTTGTTGTTTTAAATTCTAAGGGGTAAATGTGTTTTCCTTTAGACCTTTTGAATTTTGTCGTATTACAAACGTATTTTTTCACTTTCTATTATACTATGACTTCTCTTACTATGCGTATATTTACTTTTTCATGGTAAGCACACTGAGGAATAGCCTGGCGCCCGGCTAGCTGGTTCTATTAGTTCTAATAGTTTTAATAATATTTTTACAAATATTTTGGTTTATATCATTTCTTACGCTCTTTTTCTAATGTCTTTTGAAACATCAACCCATTGTTCTGAGAGCAAAGGTAAAAACAGAAAAAAGTGCCTGTCAGAGTTAATTTTCTTGGTAAATTTTGAATGACAGGAGAACATATAACAGAATGTAGAGACGGGAGCCAGTCTTCCTGAGGATTTGAGCGATGGATTTCTTACCAACAATCATCAAACGTTAAAAAATCTGAAGATGTTATCAAATCCATTTTCAATAGATAGACTGAGATCTCGCTTTATTTAAGGGCTTACCACACTCCTCCCAAATACTTTCATCGATAAAAAGAAAATTATCAAAATCTCAATAACGGCAAAATGCCGTTCAATGAAACTTTGCACAAATGAGTTTTACTAATGTATCTTTATTTTGCATATGGTAAGACACGTTAGAACAGAAAAGGAAAATAGCGAGATATAAAAATTCCCTTAACTTCTATTTACATAAATTCACAAAAATTAAACAACACAAATCATCATATTAAATGCCCATATGAGTAATATGATACTGACAACACTGTCTTGTGTCCTCGTGAGTTACATATGTAAACTTTATGAGATATTAGTAAAAGTGTGTTTAACCTTCAATTTCCTGGTCGCGTAAACGAATGACAATTATTGATTTCTCTGTTTGTAGTTGAAAGTTCTTTACAAAGTACAAACATTTTCTTGTTAATTTCATTACACTCAGGTGGGAATTTAAAATTACGTTTTGTATTGCTTAGTTTTTGTTAATTTATGTAAATAGAATTTGAAGTACTTTTGGGTCTAACTTTTTTCTTTACTTTTCTAACGTGTCTTATTGTATGCAAAATAAAGATACATACTAAGTAACATTCATTTGTGCAAAGTTTCATTGAAAGGCATTTTGCGTTTATTGAGATTTTCATTATTTTCTTTTTATCGATGAAAGTGCTGGGGAGTAGTGTGGTAAGCCCTTAAATATTTCCCTTTTTCAGGTTAAGTTTTTTTTTACGAGAATAGTAACTAAAAATGAAAATTGTTATAATTACATATATATTCCAAAACATTTTCAAGAATCCGCGAGGTGTTGTTAAATGTTGATATATTTTTATGCGGATGTTCAGAAAAAAAGACATAAAATCTCTTTCTTAGTAGCACAGAAACCTATTATGGACAATGGGTGCATAGCTTGGAGTGTCTTTCATTTATAGATGTGAAAATTGTACTTCCTCTTGCAACCTTTTTTATTTAGATGGGACGGTAAGCTTTTCCGAAATTTAATCAAGATAAAGTTTTGTGCACATGATAGAAAAGGAGGTGAACATAAATTCCAAAAAAGGGACTTTTCTGGAATTCTGTTTCCTCACATATCCGATCCTTTCATAATTTAAATATTTTAAAAAGTGTTTCAAATATTATTTGCTAGAAAATAAGTTTGCTTGCTGGAACATTAACTGTGTATTTATAATGTTTACATAAATACACTCACTATTTGTAATGTTTTTATCCTCATGTAACAAAAATATGTCTTTCTGTAACCTGTGATTTGTGTGCTCTAGTCTAGAGTCTAGGAAGAGAAAGTAAAGCCATATTTCTTAAGGATAACGTGTGTTATTATTTTATTTTATTTGAACAGTTAGAAAAAAATAAGCATGGAGCTCATCATTTTCTCTATTTCATCGTTTTTGAAAATAAGCTAAGTTCTCTTTTCATATATTTTCATATCTTAGTAGCGTTGTTTATGCCGTGTGGCGGCTGTAAAAAGTCTCCGAGTACATTCACTCAGTGCTTTTATCAGTTACGTTCTTTGAAGGTCGTCGAGCACGATACTTATATACTATGTTAATAGTACTTCTAAAATGACTTTTGCTTTATATTTCGGTCAGTTAAAAGATGGGTTGTTTAAAAATCCCAGCCAATATAGATTTGGATATTGTTCAATCACCCCCAAGGATATATTTCCTGCTTTTTAAATTATGCATTGTGATATGCAGGATTTATATTCTCAGATCCCCTGTCAAAATTTTATTCTGTTTAGTTCCGCCCATTGTTTACTCGTTTGGGGCAAACCCATTCTTTTATCTGTGGACCATACGCCGCTAAACATGGAATGGTATTAATCTGAAAATACCGCATTGAATGTTCCATGTTCACCGCCATATGCATACCATCGTTTTGGATGGATCAAATTGTACTCGTTTATTAGTGTAAATATTGAGTTGCGCTCAACTCGGGGCTAGGCGGCGAGAGCAGTAATATGCATTTCCATTAATGCCCATGAACAGGCTCAATCAAACCGATTCTGCATTTTTTTCATATTTGTTGTGTTTGGTAGCTTTCAAAGTTTCCTTTTCATCTATTTTAAACGGACATGAACACGCTCAATGATATCGAGCCTACAATGTTTTTATATTTGTCGTATTCTGAGGTTTTCAAACATCCTTTTTAATCTATTTCAATATCACAAAAGATTTATTTGTGCCTTGTGGTGGCTGTAAAATAAGTCTCCCCGTACATTCAATCAATGTTGTCATCCATTACGTCCTTTCAAAAATTGCTTTCATTTCTATGTTAAGAAAGGTGTGACCTAATGTATGAGTTCTTTCAAAACTCATCGTTTTATGTTGCCTGGGACCGCTGCTGTGTTTGGATTAAGTTTTGTAAAATAATTTCAAGATACCATTTGTGGTAATGTTTATAGGCATATCTGGCTTGTGAACTATGAATTAAACTGAGAAGCTTGTATCAAAATTAGTGAAAGTGTCTTGAAAGTGCTGTCTGTCTGTCTGTCTGTCTCAAGATATTAGATTATTACTTTTTAGACATTTTATCTTCAGAGTTATCCAGAAGAGGGACGACTTCATAAAGATGCGCTTTATTTTGACTTCTTCTGAGCTGTAAGTTGAAAAGGCAGATAAATTTCATTCTTGAAAGTTCCAATATGGGCGTTTAATGCCTGACATTTAGCTTTACTAGGTTAAGTTGTAGAAAATACTGACAGAAATTTCAGAAAGTATGCTACTTTTCTTGATGAGAGAATGGTTGGATGTGAGGAATAAGACTATGATTTTTGACTTGGTTTTAGATCTAGAATCTACTAGGAGTAGGCCTAGATCTAGTCTAATGTTCGTACCTATTACGTTTTTCAACGATACCTTAAAAAATGCAATTTCTTTTTTTTAAATCATTATCCCAATAGAAATGAGGTTAAAACTCCGCTGTTTATGCTAGCAGTGCTGCCCTAGTTAGTCCGCTGTGACCCATAAGTTTCAAAGCATTGAATTTAGCGCGCTTTTTGCACACGGCTCAACGGAATATATTCGCGTTACGGTAGAGTAGTAATGGAAGTTAACTTCCGGTGATAAATTACAAACAGGAGTCAGATAAACCTAATTTGATTTCATTTGGACTTTTATTTTCTTTTAACAGCAAGTGAGACTTTAATCAAAATGCCACCAAAATTGTGCGGAAAATGCAATAAAACAGTTTATCCTACGGAGGAAATAAAATGTTTAGACAAGGTTTGTAACTTGTGTTCGACCACCGGTTTATCCGAAAAGATGTTCATTTCGGATCTCTTTGCCCTTATTAGGTCATGTCACAATAACTGTTAAGTTGTTGATACAAATGCTTAAGAAGCTGCGATATATTGAACTCTATGAGATCTTTTGATTTAGATGTTTTTTTCCTGATATTTTGTTCAAAGTTCCGAGTTGTACCGGAATGGGCGGGGTTGTCCGAGCTACTTGTTGATCTTCCATTTTCGTTTTCATTTTTGGGGTCAGAGAGAAGATGTGACCAGTTTTTATTACTTAGTAAATATCTAGGACATGACAAAATTGATTATCCGTTTGTTAACTAAAAGGAAACTTATTTGGGTGCACACCCCCTCTCCTCAAAATGAGTCCATGATAAACATAGGTCAAATTATTGTCTTGGAGGATGTTTAGCAAAATAGTATCAGCTGGTTAATTTAACCAAGGATTAAAGAAAGTTAATGTATGTCATACAGATGTATTTGTTTTTGTTATTCTTTTGAATAAGAAGTAGATCCATGATATGTGCATATTGATTCAGGACCCTTTGGTCTGGAGGTCCAGACATGGAGCCAATCTTTATAGGTTTTCTCCACAGGTCTGAGACAACTATTGTAATAATATGTATTGTACAGTTTATTAACACTACTTTTGACAAAGTATTTTATCCATTTACAAATAAGATACAGTTCATTGATTTGAAAGAAAAGTTTGTTTCCGTTATTAAGATCATAATAGTTTTACTGTTTTAAACTCATGGAAGTATAATACTATAACCAGTGACACATTCTAATTGATTCCAGGTTCAGGGATTTAAGCAGATGCTCATTCTTTCCTATTGAAACTCATAAAAGGAAGATAAATTATATGATATTAACCTAAATGCAAAAAATTGAAAATTAAAGATATATGGATTAATCTTTTTGCATGAACAAATCGTAAATCAATCGCAAAAGAAGCCAAACTGCAATGTTCAGTCTGATCTGAATCTACTGTGTTTGTATTTAGGTTTCTATGATTATTTATATCAAGAAGCAAACAGTGTAGATCCAGACTGCACAGTGTGCAACTGCATGGATGTTGGGGCTCACCTTAATCTACAACAGCCATGTGATAAAAAATCAGAGACCACAATCTGTGATTATTGTGTGCCCGGTTGCCAGGATAGTGTAATGCCCATATTTTCCAACCCTCATCTCCAAGCTAACTCGCCCTCTGGTGCTCAATGCTTTATGCAAATTTTAATTCTGCTTTCTTATCAACTTTTTAATAATAACCCTAGGTTTGGTCGGTTGTAGGGCCAGATTGAGTTTGCTCTACATAGGTGCATATGCCCAGCTTGGCTGTGCTCTTGTTGCTTTTTTGTGATTTTTTTTAATGAACTTAGGCTCTTTTGTTGATAATATAGGTTGAATATAATATGGATCAGTTCTTACTTTGTAAGCAAGTTTATATTTGTTTGGGGTTTGATTGCTCTTCAAGGCCAAAAACATTACAATATTTTAGAGGTGCTTGTTCTGTGTGAACTGTCTAATGTTGAGCAGACCTGAAATTTAGAAAACAAAGGTCCCATGATTGAAATTTGTATACCAGTAAATGTTGTTTCTGTAGGGACATAGATAAATATCCACAAAAAACAACAGTCTTTCTGATAGTAAAAAAAGGAATTTACAGAATGAAGCAGACATGCTTTTTTTTACAAATGATATTTGAATTTAGAGTTCGCCAAATGCCTTTGCAGCAATTTTTTAATTAGTCATGTTTCAGCAGGATGGTACATAAGTCTGTTGTTTTGAGTTGTGACAATCTATCTTCAAAAGTCCAAGCAAGGCTTGGATAAAAAGTATTGTTGGTGGACAAAGTTCAGAGTTCTTTGTTTCTGCAAGCAATTTTAGAAATACTTAGTAAATCATACTTAAAATGACAACTAAGATAGTACGTCTTTAACTGATGGGCAGACACACACTTTTTACCAAGATATTTTTTTTGCGGGGAAAGGGGATTAAAAAAAATTTTTCTTATCTGTATGTGTACTTCTGCAAACTCATAATCCTTTCCTGAACAATATCTTGATAATGTTTTTTAAATTTGGTGTGGAAGGTAGACTGCTCTTGGTTAGTTTTTCATTAAGAAAATATTAAGCTGTGTTAATTTGTATGGTCAATGAATAATATTTATTTTAGGGGTTTTCTCACTGCCAGGGGAATTGAACCATGTCCTATAATACAGGGAGGGGAATATTGTAATTTCACAGCTAAGAGTAATGAAAAAAACCTGATTTGTAGTTATTTTTTGGAGAAACTGCAAGCTTTTAAAAAAATTTTGGTGTTAACTCCCCCTACTGTTCAAAGAAGATAAAAAAGCAGTGTATGAAATATGATGGTTTGATTGACATCAAAATTCAAATATTAATCAGGGGTTCCATTTGACCCTGGAGATGACCCTGTGACTTGAAATTTCCTAAAAAAACTCATTTTGACCCCTATGATTTTTAGCTAAAGGATCATTTTTTCCTAAAATTTGGGGTATTTTTGCTAATAATTGGCAGATTCCCTTAAAAATTAGATCGAAATGACCCTTGAGATTCAGCAGCTAGTGGAACCCCTGTTACATGCACATGTGGTGTGTCGGCACTTGTATTTGATGAATTAAGAGGGACAACATAGGGTTCAGCATTCCACTTAACTGCAAGTGCTAAGTGCAGCATTGTCACAGTTGCAACCAGTGTTCACTATATGCCTAGATTAGCCTGTCACAGTATGCATCTTCATTCTCAGATCAGTGTAAACACTTTTTAAATTCAGTAAAGGTGGTGTAATACATTAATTGCTAAATGTTAAGAGGTTGTCAACATGGGAGTTTATTCTATTGCCATGGTATCCTGTTGTGATGACCTGACCTGAGGGCAGTCAGCTGGTTGATGACTGTCAACAGTATTTGATAACAGTGTTTTGCTTGTTTACTTACATTGTATCCAGATGGTTTATTGTAACCCCATTCTGTGTTGATGTGTAAACATCTTCTATGTAATTACTTGTACATGTGGGAAACCCTTAGTGGCACTACATGCATCATGGGTAATTACCAGTTTTGTACATGGTTTTGAAAAACAGTGGTTATTTTACCCAGTGTTGCAAATGATTCGTTGTAATTCAATTATCTTGACAAAACTACATATAATTTTTATGTACAAGTGTCAAACAGAATGATATATATTTAAAATTCAAAATGCAACACTGTTTTCTTATATTTTTTTCACCTTTTCAGTGATTTCAATAGATGCAGATTCTTGCTTTTTGATGCAAGCAAATTCCAGTTTGTCCACTTTTGACCCCACATAATTCTGACTCTGAGCTTGGGGTCATTTTTATGCAGGAGAAGTTTGGAAAACTGGTTAAATTTTTAAAGACTGAAGAAAAATATTGTGTTAATTGCATTTTAAATATGAAGCGAGAGCTTATTTGACCCTTGAAAGTAAACTCAAAGTTAGAGCTATTTTATAAGTACAGTAGTAAAGTTCACTGAATATAAGAAAGAACTCATGGTGATCTGATCTTGACCCCTTGAATATTCTCTAATGGGGCCAAATGACCCCTGGTTTTCAAAAGCTACTGAAATCTCTGCCTTTTTCCCAAAATAATGACCCACAGTCAGAATAAGATGGTTTCAGAATTGAAAAATTTAACCCTTTGCTCGGTTTTTAAATCATATATGCGTATATATATCACATGGGTGACCAGTTTAAATACAGATCAGCCACGACATCATTCTGTTTAATCTGATCTGGATCTTCAGTGCTCGCCTCTTGGTCAGAAATAACCAAATAAAGCTAAAAGCGAACAGTTAAGGTCCGTATCAGATGACCTACTGATCTGTATCTAAACTGTTTGCCGACACAATAAAAGCCATATGTACATGTATTAAAGAGTAATTAACTGCTTGCATCAGAATGTAAGAATCTGCTTAATTTGAAATGCCTTGTCATAATATTATGTAAATTAAAATGCCAAATATTTTTTATTAATGTGATTACATATTGCTTAGACTGTTAATCATAAATTGAAGTATTTTGGTGAAGATGTACAGAAACAAGCAGCCAGATATTGTAGGAAGGCCACTTGTTTGTTACACTCACTGACGGGTTCAGAAGCTGCTGCACCTAACATCGGAATACCTATGTGATGATCAATATGTGCTGACATGCTTACATGATATACAAAGAATACATGATAGAACAATTACTTTCTATAAATACAGTGAAATTAGTTTGGGTGAGGTTTACAAATCCAGCTTTTTAGCTCACCTGAGCACGAAGTGCTCATGGTGAGCTTTTGTGATCGCCTGATGTCCGTCGTCCGTCCGTCCGTGCGTGCGTGCGTCGTCAACTTTTTCTTCAAACGACTTCTTCTCCTGAACTCCTGGGCCAATCTTGCTGAAACTTGGCAGGAATGTTACCTGCATGAAGCTTTACCAAAATTGTTCAAATGGTTCCAGTCCATTGCCTATCTAGGTCACAGAGGTTAAAAATAGATTTTGAACATGAAATTTTAAAAAATCTTCTTCTCTGAAACCGTAAGGCCTAGAACTTTGATATTTGCTGTGTAGCATCACCTAGTGGTCCTCTACCAAGATTGTTCAAATTATAGCCCTGGGGTCAAAATTGGCCCCGCCCCAGGGGTCACTTGATTTTACATAGACTTATATAGGAAAAACTATAAAAATCTTCTTGTCTGAAACCACAAGGCCTAAAGCTTAGATATTTGGCATTTAGCATCCTCTAGTGGAACTCTACAAAGTTTGTTCAAATTATTTCCCTGGGGTCACAATTGGCCCCGCCTCAGGGGTCACTTCATTTTGCATAGACTTATATAGGAAAAACTTTAAAAATCTTCTTGTCTGAAACCACAAGGCCTAGAGCTTAGATATTTGGCATTTAGCATCCTCTAGTAGAACTCTACAAAGTTTGTTCAAATTATTTCCCTGGGGTCAAAATTGGCCCCGCCCCAGGGGTCACTTCATTTTGCATAGACTTATATAGGAAAAACTTAAAAAATCTTCTTGTCTGAAACCACAAGGCCTAGAGCTTAGATATTTGGCATTTAGCACCCTCTAGTGGAACTCTACAAAGATTGTTCAAATTATTTCCCTGGGGTCAAAATTGGCCCCACCCCAGGGGTCACTTCATTTGACATAGACTTATATAGGAAAATCTTAAAAAATCTTCTTGTCTGAAACCCCAAGGCCTAGAGCTTAGATATTTGGCATTTAGCATCCTCTAGTGGAACTCTACAAAGTTTGTTCAAATTATTTCCCTGGGGTCAAAATTGGCCCCGCTCTAGGGGTCACTTCATTTTGCATAGACTTATATAGGAAAAACTTAAAAAATCTTCTTGTCTGAAACCACAAGGCCTAGAGCTTAGATATTTGGCATTTAGCACCCTCTAGTGGAACTCTACAAAGATTGTTCAAATTATTTCCCTGGGGTCAAAATTGGCCCCGCCCCAGGGGTCACTTCATTTGACATAGACTTATATAGGAAAAACTTTAAAAATCTTCTTGTCTGAAACCACAAGGCCTAGAGCTTAGATATTTGGCATTTAGCATCCTCTAGTGGAACTCTACAAAGTTTGTTCAAATTATTTCCCTGGGGTCAAAATTGGCCCCGCTCTAGGGGTCACTTCATTTTGCATAGACTTATATAGGAAAAACTTTAAAAATCTTCTTGTCTGAAACCACAAGGCCTAGAGCTTAGATATTTGGCATTTAGCACCCTCTAGTGGAACTCTACAAAGATTGTTCAAATTATTTCCCTGGGGTCAAAATTGGCCCCGCCCCAGGGGTCACTTCATTTTACATAGACTTATATAGCAAAAACTTTAAAAATCTTCTTGTCTGAAACCACAAGGCCTAGAGCTTAGATATTAGGCATTTAGCATCCTCTAGTAGAACTCTACAAAGATTGTTCAAATTATTTCCCTGGGGTCAAAATTGGCCCCGCCCCAGGGGTCACTTCATTTTATATAGACTTGTATAGGAAAAACTTTAAAAATCTTCTTGTCTGAAACCACAAGCTGAGAGTACTTTTGTACTCAGGTGAGCGATATAGGGCCGTCATGGCCCTCTTGTTTAGTAAAAGCCTTGTAATTTACGAGTGATATGATAATATACATGACATTATTTTTTTAATTACATTCATTAGGCTTTGGGCTGTTTAAAAACATTATATGCAGCAACTATTTTTCCTCATCCGTTACCTCAACACAACCACTTATATCCTGTACCCCCTTTTTGCTGGCCCCACTGCGTCCGCAGTAATAAGTTGGTTTTCATTGTTTGCTGTTGCTCTGCCCGGGTTTTTTTACTGGGTGGGTAGATTCAGAGGTCTCAATAATTGCAGGGGGTCGGGATTTCACCAGGCTGCAGTACTGACCAAAGGACAAAGCTAGCGGAACATCTTGCATTTTGTTAACTTAGAGTGCCCCTTCAAGATATTTAACTACCTATTTGAAAGATAATGAAACCAGTGTAGGTAGTAGTAATGTGTTTTTCTTTTTTTTTACGATGGTATGTAGAGTAAATAAAAATGTAAACACAAAAAATAACTGTCATAAAAGATGGTGTCAGACAAATCCTGACATGTCAGTTGGGCAGCAGCTAACACACACCTCTTGAAAAACGCTAAATCCATATACATGCTTATGTCTTTTATCACATGTATAACAGTGTAGATCACCCAGCACATCCATGCCAGCTGATTGGATCTGCACCATTTCCCATGTGATAAAACATTGTTACTGTGGATTTGATGGTTAAGGATAAAGAAATATGCATGTTGTAGCAAACACATAATTTTGCTAAAATTGCCTCAAAAATTGCGAGACCTTGATATGTATTTAGATACTGAGTTAGATAACCTTGTTTTATTTCATGCTTGACAGTTTTCTGGTATGTGTAGTATTAAACTAATGAAGTTCACAAACTGATAATATTTCTATTATTAAAATAGTAATCTTCAAAATCACAGAACTTTGAGATAAGCAAAATGAGCAGTAGATGCAAAAATACCACTGTTACATCAGATACATTAAAATTTACCTGGAAAACATTCTTAAGTATCTATGGAAACTATTTTTTATATCCACCTGTATATTCTGGTTGCTTTCATCAGTTTGAAGCTCTTAGAAGTTGCCAAAAGATTGACATTGATAGATGAAAAAACCTGAACTTGGAGGTTCTGTTGTTGTCTTCATGTTTATGATGGTCAAAACTATTCACTGTGATTTGAAAATTGTTTTCTTTTTATTCTAGACCCTTTTGCATTCAGAAAATTTTAGCAGGACATTGGCCAATAGCGTACAAAAAAACTTTTATAATGAATCAGAGATTGAGCAATATATCATAATCCTTTTTGTAATAGAAATAATATGTACAGAGGACTAATTATCAGAGTGTTTAAATCAGCTAAATGCTGTTTCTATTTGAATGTTGGAACTGATGGTAATATGACCAGAAGCTGTCTCTAAAGTCTAATTGCTGCAGGGATTTTAATATTTGAATTTAGAATTTCAAGGGGTCATAAGCAAATTGCCACTTCTCAAGGGGTCATTAGCAAATTGCGGCTTCTTGCATTCAGTGAATTTTGCCACTCATAAAATTGCTTTAACTTCATTTCAGTTCATGTTTAAAGGTCAAAAATATTTACATTACATTTAAAATGCAATAGACATAATATTTATCCTGTTTTTTTGCCAAAAATGAGACCACATTTTTCTGCATCAAAATGACCCCAACCTGAAATTTAAATGCAAGTATTTGCACATCTATTTATGAAATACATGTATGTTCTAAAATGCAACAAATTATGTTCGAATGAACAAAAATCTGAATTATTTTATATTGATGGAATCCTGATATACAAGTACTTACCAGTGGTTTGTTTTGTTTGTTTGTTTTTTTTTCGGGGGGGGGGGGGGGGGGGGGGGGGATGGAAAGGGGTCAAGACCTTTCAGAAGGAAAATAATGCAACAGTTATGAAACACACATCAAAAAGGGGAAAAACACAAAAGCATCCAATATCAAGTTTTCTCATATGGTATTCATTAAACAACAAGTTCGCATCATCAAATTTCAAGTTCAACTGAATTTGATGTAAATTACCTTTATCCAAAAGACACAGCCTCCCCACACAGTCAAAAATCAGAGATGTAAAGAAGCCATGTGTTTATAAAATGATCAATGTCAAAAAGGACACCCTAAATAATTAATGAGATGATTATCAGAATTGGTCAAAAACAATTTTGCTTTATACATATGCTGCTCTTATTTTATCCCGCCTAATACATGTACTAAAACTATACTTGGTTTAGAGTAATACATGTACTAAAACTATACTTGGTTTAGAGTTACCAGTAATTGTTACCCTGTGGCAGCTGCTTCATGTTGTTATTATTTTTAGTTCACATCAATCTTGGATCTGTATCAAGCTCGTGACACATACCATATTTGTTTAACTTACCTCATATATTTATAATATATGCATTAAGTGGTCCACTTGACTTCAGTGTAAACTTCCTGATTAGTTAAGATCTCATTCATAAAAGTTATGAATACGTTCACATTTAAAGGTCTTGCTAACAGTTTAGTCTATGTTGTCTGTGGTATTTCATCATAAATCACACTGGCTGTGGTCTCCACATTTAAAAATTGAGACTTGAGACCAGTTTCATTTTCAGTTCGATCAGGTTTATGTTTGAAATTGAGCATGTCTACAGCCTGAACAATCTATAGCTCTAGAGTTTCAAATATGGTTTTGAAGTTAAGTTAAATCAAATTATCATAATATTCGTCATTGATTGTAGTTAGTGATTAAATTTTATTCTTTCCATTTTAGTCATGGCACAAGGGCTGTTTCAAATGCGAGGTGTGCAATATGACCTTGAATATGAAAAACTACAAAGGCTACGACAAACTGCCGTACTGCAATGCGTGAGTACACTAGCACTTGCACAATGCATAGTGTTGTACTAAATTTGATTGAATTTTAGAGTATTTTAGTAGGCCTGTTTCTTTTACATTACTGAAATGACTGATATATCGGACTTCAAATGAATTTCACCCAATAATGAATTTCTTCATTTCTATCATCTCCCACAACTCTTCCAAAAGGGTTTTTACATTAAGGCCCCCTCTTAGAGTGGAGCATAGTGTCTCTGCTGACAGCTCTTTTTGAAATTCCTGTTAACATGTTCTATTTAGAACAAATTCAGAACAGAACTGTTAATAACATTTTCGAGTTTAATTATGCAATGATTGGTATATGTATTTTTTACTTTTGCAGACATTATCCACAGACGAAGCACACTGTTGTAGCTGAAACTCCAGAAATGAAAAGAATAGCAGAAAATACAAAACTACAGAGTAATGTAAGTTAGATTGCAAAGTAAATGTGTTTTCTGTAGAAACACTGTGCTTTTTATGGCTTATTAGGCAGTATTGACATCATTCCTAGCAGTGTAGAGCATTGTGGTACAACTACAAGTTCAGACATATTTGTCTGAATGCAGAACAATAGTTCCAGATGACAGTGTGATCATCAGTTCTGTTCTGTTGTTGCCAGTGTCTTATGGAGAACCAGGCTCAAGATTATAAATAAAGAAACTGGACACCATTCTCATATTTCAATCAATTGATTGATAGAAATTAAGACTAGTCACCAAATAGACCAGTCAAAAGCTAGAGTTTCGAGATTGGTCTCAAGTTTCACTTCATGGTTTGAGGCCCTAGTGAAAACTGGTTACCAAGCTGTTTGTCTGCGATGAGGATAGTTAAAATACTGAGAACAGGGACACATAATTTCTTGATTGTCCACACCAAGGTATCCACGTAGTGAAGGCCAAGTGATTTGTCTGTTTGAGATACAGATGGGCAATGCAGATTGTAAGCAGTTTGCTTGTTGAAGGCTCAGGTTTTTATAAAGCTAAACAAGATTTCTACTCTGGTTAAGGTGTACTTCGTAAACTAGATAATAGATTTGACAAACACCTCATACAAATTAAGTAAGCTCTCCCAAATCTTGTTTTCGTCTTCAGATTGCTCAGTAAGCTTGTTGGTGTCCACAGACATGCTTTATGCTCTTTGTTCATTTGACAGCTAGAGTATCGCAGAGAGTATGAGGCCAGTAAAGCTAGGTACACCCCAATAACAGACACCCCAGTGATGAGAACATCTCTACAAAATACACAAAATCTAAGCCTGGTAAATCCTGACTTGCAGCCTGCACAGTTCTGTCTGCCCAGCTTACTAACGTTCAGCTATTGACATTGTTGAAGCCGTTGTGCTGTTCTGTCTTGTAAGCTGGTTCCATTCTCCCACACCTTTTCTTGTAACTTGAATGAGGACTGAAGTAAATGCATATGTTTTGAGTGATTCAATTTTCCCTTGTGTGTTGAAATGAAGCCACCATTTCTGAAGTTACAATAAAATCACAATAATTTAGTGATGTTACATCAAGCTATATGTACATTTTGTACTTAATTTATGTGAGTTTATTGTACTCTTTAAGAGCAGAAACCATTGAAGTTTGCTTGAATTAATGTTCTACTGACAAAAACTGGATGCTTGCTAATGGGACAGGGCACGTTTCCAGCTGTGTGGTGACCATGAGTTACATAATCTCAGGGGTAGGATAGATGAACAACATGTAGTAATCTTTGTTTGAATTAAATAAAAGTAAATTGCATAACAAAAAAAAACTAATTACAATTAAATCTTTCTAATTTCCAAAGGTTTAACAGTTGGTCCATTGTTATTTTGGAGATAAAATCTATGAAAGAGCATGATTCCCTAATCAGATAGGTTGTTGTTGTTGCTGTTGGGAATTTATTCAGACTTCTGTATGAAAATCTGTCTCCCTCACTATTACTTAATAGTCTGGTATTAAAATCATTACTATTACTCCAACGAAAATTTTTAATATTCAGTAATACTTGAGATTATTCCACAAAATTTTTCGTCAAAAATAGCTTTATAGCTAATATTGTATGTTACACATAAGCAATGCAAAATAAAGGTTTTTGTATCAGAGTGGGATGCTGTTGCCCGTCAGCCATTTTCAGTAAAAACTGGCAGTGATTGAGGAAAATCACCATAAATCCTATTGGTATACATTCCACCTTTGTGATTTTAACAGCTTTGACTGCATTATGTCCTGTTGTGTTATGGTTTGGAGTTTATACTAAGATTTTCATTTGATATGTATTTTCGAACTATTTGGGCTATATTTGACATATTATCTTATTAATTATAGAGTTACTGGTAAAGAACACAAACACTTCAACGAGGTTTCACAAATATTTAACGTTTTACACCATATATACAGGTTTTTTATGTGTGTGACCATGGATGTACTGGCTGATCTGGATCTACACTGGTCACTTGGTTAGAAAAAACCTTTTGAATCTAAATGTGAAGTTTGCAGATCCTGATCAGATGGCCATATTAAGTTAAGGTTTTTTTTCACTGATTGACTTCATGTGATTAAATAAAAAAAGTTCTTATAAAAAACTACTTTTTCCATCCTCATATTTATTTGGTTTGGTCATTTATTTGTATTATTGTACAGATGGTCCTGCCTCTGTATCCACGAGATGTTAGGTATTCAGGGACAGGCTCTATACTTGGTAGAAAGACAAACTTTTAAAATTGACTGTGAGCTTTAATTAACATTTCCCAAGGTTTAATTAATGTGTTGGATTTTACAGATTAAGTATCATGAAGACTACGAGAAACAGAAAGGGAAAAAGATCACTGTGGCTGATGACCCCGAGACCCAGAGGGTACGTCAGAACATGGAGGTGATAAGTAATGTTAGTTACCATGGTGACAGAGAGAGACGATCACAGATGGAGATGGCAAGGCCGGCAGAACAAGTGGAAGGTATAATAAGCAATACAACCATTTTGAAATCTGTTCACTGTTTGGATTCATGGTCATTAATGCAATATCTTCACTTTATATTTTTGGAATTTGTTTTAATTGTTGCAATATTTTCCCATAATTCCTAGCATGCTGCTGTATTGAAATCAGTATTATTCCGGGGAAGTAAACAAGTGATGACACAATCTGTTGTTCAGCTTCATATTGAAACCTTGAGTCATTGTAGTTTTTATTCCCACACTCCTAGATCCAAAGGTTTATTTAGTTGTGGTAAGATGATGACAGGGTTTGTCATCCAATGAGCATAAGTTCTCTTGAGGGAAAACCTCTGCAAAAAAAGTAAAAGAATGATATTTATTAAAAGTGTTTAGCAAGTGATAACCTGCATGTTGAATTTATTCACTATCTAGGTCAATATGGCAATCAGTCTGAACGTCGCACATCGCAGTCTGAGCGTCGTACGTCGGACAGCGGGGCAGGTTTGTCACTTGCCTACCAGACATTAGATCTTTCGAAATCTTTACATATACAGCAATTATTATCTGCTTATTTTATCTTCTCTAGACTGGTGGAATAACACGAAACATTTATATAGACCCATATACCATATCATTACATAATCTTTATTTTATTCTAATCCCCTACCATTAGTTTGCTTTGGGAAGTAACATTCTGTGAAAGAGTATAGAAAACCTACATAGTAAGGGCTTTTGAAAGAGATCGTGTGACTGCTGCCAAAATTTTTAAAATGAATGCAATTAATAAAGTTAACTTTGTCATACAGTGTTTTTCTATGGTCATTACCAAATTTGTTTCCATTGAGTTGTCACAATTATATTGAATTTTTTAAGCAACAAAAAATGTAAGATTGGTATTTGATTTTATTTTATGGAAACATTCAAAAGTTTTGAAAAAATTCTTTAAGTTTGGAGGTTGGCATATTAATACAATCATGCTACAGAACTGCTTTATTTGAAATCCTGGAGAAATATTTAATCATTATAAATTATATATAATTAACATTAAGCTTTAAAATATACTCTTATTTACATTTTTAATACTGTTAAATATAGCTGTATTCTTACATGCTTAATTATAAATGGTTATTAGATGTGTACAGGAATATACTCAGTATATGCTTTAATTTGCCTTTCAATGACTATGGGATAATCACTAGTTAACATCATGTAACCATTTTATATTAAATACACTGGATGAAGGGAATTATCATTTGTCAGATAAAGCCAGGTTGAAGACTTGTTTGCTTATCACTCATCAGAAACCCACAGTTGATTCTGTTGGCTTGCTGGGATGTAATAGCAAATCTGCCATCCAATCAGCTTTCCACTTTCAAACCACTGAAAGAAAAGTCATTAAACAGAATCAACCGTAGGTTCCAACAGCTGGTCTCATCCTCAACAATGTTCCACAGTGGTGATATGTCTAAATCTCTTACCACAGTGATAGGCTTAGACCTAGCTCATGGAGAAGAACATACTTGTTAAAATAGATTTATTACAGGTAAAATGATCAGACTCCTATTATTAGGGACTTCTCATCTTGACTGTGATGGGGGAGGTTGTCAGTAAGATATAATTATGTCATGGTTTGTTGGTGACTTGATACAACCTCACCTAGTAAGGACTTACTTAACATATCTATCCAGTTGTCTCTCAGCTCACTGGGAACCCATGCAATAACTGAATCATGTTTTGGAAAACAAATCGGTTGAACTTGAATATTTTTGACAGTGGGTTTAGATTAGCTTTGCATCTTTCTATTGTGAATAAACAATAGTGCATACTTTATTTTCTGTAGAACTTTTGCCTTTTCTCAGAATGATGCCCTTTAAGACCCTTTCATAACCAGTGTATAGGTCAATGATTTTGATAGATTTACTCGAGTACAAAAAATGAAATTTCAAATAAACTTATGGGTCTGTCAGTACCGAAAAAAAAGAAGTTATTTTCTTATAAAAACAGTTGGGTAATTACTAAGTATCATAATTATATTTTCCATTCATCAGCACAAAATATAGTTCGGAACATTAAGGAGGGTATGTACAGAGATATTGTAATGCTTTGGCATGGTAGAAGATTTGGACATAGAGGCAGCTTGGGCATTATGTCAGGGTTACTGTTGTTTTCAGAATGGTATCATGGACTGTGTAAGTGTTGAAATGAAGTCAAGGATACAGTGTCTGTTCAGATCATTATGTCATAAAAGTAGATTTAGATAAGGCACCATGTTGTGGACATAACAGCTTGGTCATCATGTCATGGGCTGGAGGTTATAAAACTGAGATTGGAAACCAGTCTCAAATCTCAAGCATTGATTGGCTGAAATGGATCAGTCACCATTTCAGCCAATCAATGCTTGAGATTTGAGATTGGTTTCCATGCTCAGGTTTATAACCTTGGGCACTGGACACAGTGGTTGTTGTAAAGGCATCATGTTAACAGGCATCATATCATGGAAATAGCATAGGTTCAAGCAATATGTAATAAACAAAATAATCATCATATCCTAAATATAGTGTTGGTTAAAGCACCATGTTATGGACATGACAGTTTTGTCATCTTGTCATTAACGTGTTGGTTAGGGTATAATGTAACTGAACATAACACCTAATGGGCAAATTGTAGGTTAAAGAATTTTCTAATAAATGTTACAGTTTGATCATGTCTTGAACACAATGTTAGTTACAGTATTTTAACAATTCATAACATGTTTTGGACCGAATGTTAGTGTAGGCTTCATAATATGTTCAGTGTCAGTGTATACTTCATGTAATGGACAATGCATCATGTAACAAGAGTGCCAGTTTTAGCATCATGCCATGGACAGTGTTAGTAATGCATCATATCATTGACAGAATGCTAGTTTGAGTATCATGTTGTGAGACAGTGTTAGTAAGCACATCATGCCATGGACAGAATGCTAGTTTAGACCTAATGTCATGGAAAGTGCCAATTTGATCATCATGTTACAGACATAGTGTTATTTTACGCATCATGTTATTCGCTTATTGAATTTTGTTTTATGTCAGAGACATGGTGTCAGTTTAGGCATCATGTTATGGACACTATTGGTTAAGGCATTGTGTGATTTGTGTCCACATCATGTCATGGACAGAATGCCAGTTTAGGCATCATGTTGTGGACATTGTTAGTTTAGACATCATGTTATCGACAGTCTGTTGATACAATATGTTACGGAAAGTGATAGGTACAGCAAGATATCACGGGCAGAATGCCAGTTTAGACATCATGTAATGGAGATGGTTTCAGTTTAAGCTTCATGTTATGAACAATGTTTGCTTAGACATCAAGTTATCAGTGTTAGTTAATATCATGGAAGGTGATAGGTACAGCATTGTGTCATTGTCAGACTGTCAGTTTAGGCATCATGTTGTGGAGATTGTTCCAGTTTAGGCATTGAGTCAGGGATGATGATAATTTGGTCTTATCAGATTTTGGCATAATATCATCATTTGAAATAAAGTTCGAAAGAAGCATGGTTTCATGTGTACCAGGCATTGCATTTAGTTCTGTTGACTGAATTTCAGTCTGTTTATTGGGCAGAATTCGATTGTAATAACAGCTGTACAGTGTGTCTTGAGCATATTTTAAACCTGTGATGTGTTGATAACAGTAACAAATTGATCCTTTGAACAGATAATTCAATTCCAGTTTACTATTGTGCAGGATAACAAGCAATATCTATACATGCTGGTGGTGCTACTAAATAAAACAATATCTAAGAACCATCATTTGTTTTCTACCAATTCAATCTTGATATTCCAAGTTCAAAATATCAATACAAACATGCAACAAGAACAAAATAAGACAATCAAAGTTCGTTTTAAAAAAAAGATATTATAAGTTTAGTGTCAGCAGTCCATCCTGTTGACACAGTTCATTACTAATAGTCTATTTGCATTCATGACTGTTTAAAATTGTATGTTTAAATTATTAGTGTTTAACAATTACATTTTTTTTCTAAAGCTAGATTGGCTATGACTTAGATAATTAGTGGGCATTAAGGTTTTAGAACTGTAATATGCACTTTTGCAGATTGGAATTTTGTTGTTTTCATTTCCAAGTACATCCATTTAGACATCTAAACTTGAGTTTTAACAAACATTTACCGTGCGTAACTCGAGAAATATAGTATTTTAGAAGGGGACCCTCTTTTTCGGAAAATGGGCTGTAAAATCAAACATACTAGAAGCTAAATTCATCTCTATTTCTTTGAAACCTTGTAAAATTTTGTAAAATAAAGGCTAATTGTTTAAGGACATCATATCTGAACAGGAAAAAACAAGCATTATGTTTAGAATTTATTTCTAACACTTTATAAATTGACTTTTTTAAAGTGTACCCCATCTTCGGAAATGCACATTTTTCCGATCTGCAAAAATGAAGCAAGTTTTTATCTGTAATTTTTGTGCATGTTTAATGCAGTAAAATAATTGTGTTATACATTAAAATTATCTGCAATGTGTATAGAATCAAATAATTAAAATAAAAGAGCACCTCACCGTCTTCGTTTTCATTTTATTGGCCTACAAAATAGGTACCTATGGCCCAGACCAAACGGTTAAAAAACACAAAAACCAAAGGGCTTGGTTTACGAATGGTGATTTTTTCATACCCCCTCAAATTTTTTGAAAAACAAGAAATACGCAAGCAATCAGCTATGCTGGTTAGAATTTAACCTCAAAAAAGTAATTTTGGCAACCGTAACCATAGCAACCAAAGCATTCTTTTAAAGGAAAAAATCATCGTGCAAACACATAAAATTAGTTTTATAAGACAAGTATCACAAAATTACTGTTCAATTATAGAAACAATAAAATAGCAACATTTTCCTAAATGAAAGTACTGATTCCGTAATTATTTTAGTTTCATATCGTGATTCTGTTGCTGTATTATAAAAGAGTCAGTATTTTGTAATAATATCATTACAATATTTCAGTTTTCATGGCTACTAAATGAAGATGAAGAATAATAACAATTATTTCCGAATTTTAAACCTATTGATTATACTATTTTCTCCAAAAATTTCCTTACAATAATTTTAAAAAAAAAGAAGAAAAAGGGGGGAAGAAAGGTTCCTCTGCCGAGGATTGAACCGGGGCCGTCAAAATAAAGTGTCTTGAGCGTTACCACTACGCCACGGAGGATTGATTAAACGGTGGTTAATTTCATAAAACCTCTATTCATTACTGAGTGTTGTTTGTCTATAGACTTATTTTGAGTATTTGTTATGAAAATATTTGTTTACTTTACATCAATTTTATATCCTCACTTTGTTATTATTTGATTTAGTTATTAATGACGTCATAATCGTGGAAAATATATAAAGAGTAGATTCCTTTTACGAAAAATAGTAACAACCGGAAACGTGCGAATCGGCGTTCGGAAAAAACGAATTAGTGACGGCATAAGTCGATGTTTGACGGATATATTACAGTTCTAAAACCTTAAATATTCAGGCGAGCACTTGAGGACCATGATGGACCTCTTGTTGACTAACAAAGAATAGTGATGGGGAATCTTGATGATCAGTTAATATGTCTATGATAAATATGTTATTTTTTATAAGCTGAATACATTGATACAGAAATCTAAATCAGTGACAACTTTAATACAATGTCATGTTAAAACTGCATTGCCTTTTTAGTTGATGAAATTGTCAACTTCCTATCTGGGATGTAAAAAAAATAGGGTATGTTGTACACCAGTATTTAACAGGAAATGATGTAAAGGTTGCTGCAATCAGTAGACTTACCAGGGGTCATTGTTATTGTATTGTAGGTGTAGATCATGCATGCAGACACTGGTTATACAGCAGTCAACACAAATAAAATAGCATCTTCATAATGACAAGCATTGGGTCTGGCAAGCTCATTTGACAGAACATAACTTTTTAAGGGCTAGCTGGTTTGAACCCTGTGGTGGATTGTGGGCCACAGTTTTCCACAACGACTAGAAGATTTTTATTGATAGGCAGCCCACCTCTGAAACAGTAGCCTTTGAAACAAGTGTTTCGTGTACTAAGTAGAACACTAGTTTTAAGCTCAGAAAATGACTTTTGCAAAGTACCAGATGATGGGAATTCTATGAGTAACATACCGATGTATCACATTGTTGATTTTGCCTTTTACATCCTGGGTCAGATCACCATACCAGGAAATAACTATTTTAAAAAATTAATTGATTTTCTCGCATTAAATATAATACAAATCCTTCCGTTGAACATGACTCAAAACAAGATGATTGTGAAACAACTATATAAACACTGGTTCAAATAAGTTGAAGGAGTGTTTTGTTTAAACAGTTCATCTTCCAAGCTTTTCAGATCATGAATGAGGAGATCCATACTGTAAACAACATAGCTTAATCGCTAGGTTTTTGTCACTGGCTAGGTTAGTGTCACTGCCGATGCTGCATTGATTAGTTCTGTTCAACACTGCTGATAACAAAAGGAACATGGAGGAAAGCATTGTTTTTGCTCAATAAATATATTGTTATTTGCAAAGGAAGTCTCATTTGTAATGCAAACTTTTTTCTATTATCACATGTAGATGAAGAAGCAGAGGAGGGTACATCACTTTTTATAAACCCTTTGCTTTACATACATGTAGCTTGAGCTGTAAACATTCTGCTATAGTCAAATACTGCCTAGCTCCTTGATCTTTACAAACTGCAGTAGGGCCATGCTGTAAACATTCTTCAGTAGCTTCAAACTAAAATTTATCACAGATCTTTCTATCAGCAGTCTCAGACCATACATAAACTACAAAAGTTAGTTGCTGTTATCGTACTGCTTATTTTTTTTTTGCTGAAAACAAGTCCTAGTAAATTTTTTTGCTGGAAACCTACAACAGTTGACATAATGGATTAATTTATGTAGGTTGCTTTGCTGGAAATAAATGTGTTGTAAACCTACTGCAGTAGCTTCATGCTGTAAATATAAAGCTGAAGTTTTTTGCTGTAAACATACTACATTTGCTTGTGTCTCTATGTAAAACTCGTGCTTATAACACTTCTATACTATGTATCTGCAAACCTAAATAGAACCAGGCATGGGATTGGGAGTGGATTAAACATTTTGGCTTCTTCTCTCAGACTGCTTGTCTCTTTTATTCAGCAAGAAAATGATAGTGATGGTGATTAATCTAGAATATTGAGGCATTGAAACTAAGTTTTTTTTCATTGTAGTTAATTGGCATTTAACAGACAAATGTTATTAGAAATTTTTATGTGGAATTGGTAACAATCTTAAACAATTCCTGATGACTCAATTTCCTCCTTCCCATGTCTGTGTTATGTCATGGAGTCATTATAACTCAGCATTATTCTAACAAAGGATGCAGCATTCCCACTTACTTTTTGACAAAGGGGTATATGTACCTGTATATATTCTGTTTTTATAAAAGTGGGTATAGAGAAAAAAAGTTAGTTACAGTATAACAATATAAGTATTAAATTATTGAAAGAATTATTTTAAGTGAGATAATAAAATTACACTAAATACAACTAAATATGCTTGTGATCCATCAAAAATTGAGAGCATTATAAGCTGAAAGTGTGGGAGGAACTGATTGTGTGCAGATAAACCTTACCTGTGCGCTGTGTCCGTATCTCCTTAATGCTCATTTCTTATAATGCTGTTGGCATTCGATTTTGTAATCAAGTAACATGTGATGAAAACTTGCATATAAATGATTATTTCTGCATGAAGTATGCTGATTTTACTGTGAATGGGAATGCTGAGGATCGGGAAAACTTAGATGCATATTTTCTAACATGTACATTTTATCTTTCTTTAAAGATGATAAAAAATAAAATCAGAAAACATTTTCTTAAATGTCTGTTTATGCTTATTCTTTTGCTTGCAACAAAAATTCTTCCATACATGTGAATTTCATGCATCACAAGTCAGATGAGCATTGTCTTCAGTATGTTTGTTATTTGATATGGATCAACAGTTCAACACGGAATATATATTGACATAATACTGGAATCACGTTATGTGATTATTATTACCTCATACTACGTTCACTATATGTATCTTTTCTTCCAACTTAACATCCTGTGCCTTCTAAGCCTTCATGTGTTATATTTTTAAATTGCGGCAAAGCATGTTTATTTGTTTTTTTTATTTTATTCTAAACCAGTTTGCTTCCATTATGTCATGAATATGTTTAAAACTCATTATCTACTTAATCTGCCAATGTCTACCCACATTCATGTACATTCATGATACAGACAGCTGATTATTTATTGCAGTGCTACTCGATATCATAACAACACAATGTTTTATTGATGTTTAATTTTCTTTAATTAAAATATAAAAAACAACAATAAAGAAATAGTCTTTGAGTGTTTTATTGGCAGAATAAGCATTTCTTTGTGAAGCATGTTGCAAGAACCATTATTATACAACTTTTGGCTCATTACGTAATACCAGTTTAATACTTTATGTATCTTTGGTTTTATTTACTGATATATAAACCCATAAACAGACTTACTTACATCATCCTACATTGTAGCCGCTGCATCTGTCAAATTTATTTTCTGTATTTTTGAGCATAGAAGCTTGACATGCATATGATCATTGATATATTTACAGCAGGACGTATTCGACACAAACCTGGCAGTATTGCAGACTATGACCCAGCAGAACAGGGTTTCGGAGCCGGGGGTACTCCATATTCAAACAGAAATTCTGCTGGCGCTAGACAGGTGTATGATTCTAATGTTGGCCGAGGTAAGCTGTGTGAAGTGCTGTCTGTTTGCTGATATGTAGACTTTGCACTAATTGCTTTATTGGGTGCCTATGGTATTGGGGTAGAATTCAAGAGGACAGAACTCATAATCTATATGATAGACCTGGGTTCTAGCTTTTATTTCAAAAAGCTTTAAATAGCATAATCTTTGCTGAAATGATGTATTTATGGAGATATTTGTGTCTGATGTTTCGTACATTTATCACGTCCTTGCAAGGCTTGTATTCACTGCCAAGTAGAAAATATGGTGATAGCTCATTTAACCCTTTCCTCCATAGACACACCTTTATTGCATGGGCGAACAGTTTAGATCCAGATCAGTCGGCACATCCGATCTAAACTGTTCGCTTTTTGATTCATTAGGTTATTTCTGACCAAAATGCGACAAGTGCAGATCCTGATCACACGGCACGGATGTGCCGGTGATCTTGATTGCACATGCATATTTATGGAGGAAAGGGTTAAAGGGTAATATCTAATTTTGTTGTAAAGTTTTAAACATTAGTATTTGACCCTTACAAAAGCAGGTATAAAGCCCTGCCTTGTTACATGTTATTGTAGCACACAGTAAAATCAAGAAGTTTACGATAGAAACACAGGGTTGCCTACTCTTAAATTGATAGCAGCCTTATAAAAGAAATATATATACACATTACATGTAAACAATGTCACTGAAGAAATATAAAAAAGCAAATGTGATTTACAACCTAATGTTTTACTGGTGTAATAGATCAGAGTCGAGCACTAGCATATCAAGCTCAGAGGTTTCACAGTAAGTCATGCCCAGTGTTCAATTAACTTTAACATACTCTGTTGCAATGAAACCTGTTAATAGCTGAGTGTGTATTTGGTTAAAGTATGTGTACCAGAACAATAGAATTACATTGTATACAAATTAAATTTTTTTTATCTTTTTATGAACAAGATTTTTTTTGATTTTAAGAAAGGCTCCCTTGCAACTGAATTTTTTAAAGTTGTTTGAAATGGGCCTGGCATGTGCCTAATTACCTTCACCAGTGTTATAGTTGACAGGTATGTGACGTGTCACATGTACACCACATAATGTTATATTCAACTGTTCAGTCTTATATGTGAATTTGGTAGACAGCATGTAGATATATATGTAATGTATAAACGGTACAGTCTGTTAATAGTTAAACTGTGGATCGATGGTTAAGGACATTGACTGTTAATCAAAATACTCCCTCTATTGTGGCTTAGAATCCTCTTGCAGTTGGAATCTAACATGTTGTAATGAAGGTTGCAGATTGTTTCATAGTTCTGCCTAGGTGCCCGCTCATGCTCAAAATAATGTCTGAAGGGGCACCTAGGGTCTATACCCACCGGGAAAAAGCTGGAAGTCCACATCAGATAGGAAGGGCAGCAATAGCTAGTTATACAAGGTACTATGCTACAAGCTCCTACCATGTGTACGCACATAATAGCAAGACTTGGTGTAATATAACATTGTGTCTGGTGCAGATTTCCCCTTGTTGTTTGGGATTTTCCCCAGTGCGCAGTTATCACATCATGTCATATGGTAAAGACTGTTTAAGAAGACAACAGTGTATCTCAATCTTATGACAGTAGTCTTGGTACTTTATTTATAGTGATGTTTTAGTGAGTCATAAACTGTAGAACTGTATACATGTGTCTGTTAGACAGATCATTAACCCTTTACTCCACAGGATATGGCTGTTGTCCATGGCTAACAGTGTAGATACAGGCTCCAACATCATAAAACTAAATCTGGAGGTCAGTCTCAAATCTCAAGGATCTGATTGGCTGAAATGGCGACTGGTCACCATTTCAGCCAATCAGATGTTTGAGATTTGAGATTGATCTTCAGATTTAGTTTTATGATCTTGGGCACAGATCAGCAGACACAAACATGCTGTCTCATAAGTATCTACACTCCTAGCTTTCAGATTCATAGCTAATTTCTAAACAAGAAGCAAACAGCTTAGATCCTGATCAGGTAATAGGATATGTGGGCTGGTCTTGATCAGCGCTGGTTGCATGCACAATACACATATATATTACATGTATGGAGTAAAGGGTAAATGAGACCTAAACATAATCCTTTTAGCATTATTGTAATTGATTTACCTTTCATTTAATTAAGGTCATGTTGGTCATACAAGGGAATCATGTAATTTTATGAGTAAATTTTTTCATTATTATTATCTATGAATGTGCTTAAATAGAATGTTTTGGTTAAATAATAGTCCGTGTAGACCTGATTCAGGGTACATAGTTATGTGATTTAGAAGGTCTTCACAATGTCTATCATGGTTACCTTTCTATGCTTAGGGATAGTAGCAATGCTGATTAATTAACTATCTTTGAAATGCACAAGAAAAGGTAACATTTTTTTTCATTTAATTTTACTGAATTGGTTAAATTGTAAGATTATTTTTGTCAAAGCAAAAGTTCTGTGTCAAGGATATTAATATAAACAGAAATATGTGTACTGAAAGAAATGACTTCAGTGCTTTGGAAAGTCAGAAACTGTGTGGAATGCCAGCTAGAATGTGTTTGTGCACAGAAACCAAGTGTTGCTAGTGTTGAATTAATGATTTCATGTTAAAATGGTTATGTTTACTGACCTAGATATAGATTCTCTCTGGATGGAAAGCTTCAGCTTGTTGAATTGTCTGGAATGTTTTATGTGTTTGATGTTGTCATATTAACTTACAGGATTTAAAATCTGTTGTTAGAAATCAGTCATATGTTTTGGTCATCCACAGCAAAGTTACAGTAATCACCAGTTGCCCCCTTGCTGAAAAAACGAGTAAAGTGTTCTTTATCCCGTTACTCCATTGGATATGTCTGTTATACCTTGTGTGAGCAGTGTAGATACAGATCATTCGGCATATCCTTGTCTGATCAAGATCTACACTGTAGGCTAGGTCACTAGGTTATTTCTCACTATGAATCAAAAAGTGTAGTTCCAGATCAAAAGTTCCAGATGTGCCAGCTGATTAGGATCTACAATGGTATATTACACACGATAAAAGCAGTATATATGGAGTAAAAGTCTATGATCTTTTAGAGCTTCTTTTGGCATCTAGGGGTGGGGGTAAAGAGGAATGCAAACCTAGCACTTGCTAGCAGACCATTTTATGTGTTCAGTACGAGCTTTCAAATTTTAAAGGAAGTCACCTGAAAGAGAGTGGTTCGTGAAAAAATAAACTTCAAGTTACTTACTGCTACCAACAGGGTTGGATTTGTCCATCATCTGCCAATTAATTGTTACTTTGTTATCACTCTCTACCTCATTTATTTCCATGAACTGATCCTCCTGAAATTTTCTCAGCTGTTGCAGTAGGTGAACACTGTATTAGATTTTAGGAACAGCCAAACTGGGCATCTTTTGAACCAGGTGTCCATGCACGTTTCTGTTGTGCACCTGATGCCCTTACTGCATGTTGCTGTTATCATGGCAAGGAAAACATGTGTTTTGCTTGCTGTTGGCATTAAGGAACTTGAGCTCATTGCTTTTTGACTGTTAAGTGTTAATTTCTGGCTCCAAGATTATGAAACTGAGACCATTCGTAGATCTCGGCAATCTGATTGGGCAAAATGGATCACAGTCTAGGAATTTGTTTAAGGAAAGCATGAGATCTTAGACTGGTCTACAGTCTGTATTGTATAATGTTGGGGCCATGTGTATAAAACATAAGATGACATGTTCCTGCATGTGCTTAGATGATGCTTTTGAGGAGTTTAACGACACAGGACGTCGTGTATCCAGGGGCTCAGTTAAAAGTAAGTTAGTAGTCCTGTATTATAACCAGCGTATTTTACATGATAATGTAACCTTTGTGGCTTCTGTTGGCGCTTAGTTGCTATATCTCATTGGGTGAAACATGGCTTGATCTGTTTATCACAGTAAGGTAACAAATGATATTAGCATGCTTGAGCTTAACAGATCACATCCCACAGGGTTCACATCCCATGAAGCTGTAAGTTGTATTTACTGGTAGTTCTTATCCCATTTGGTGCTGGCTAAACTATTCCATGTGGTGCTGGCTAAAAAGTACTCGAGCTTAATTCACTGAATGTTCACATGCCACCTTATGATGGCTTAAGTAAGGCTGTAAATGACATGATCTTGAATGTCTTGTAGGCTGTAAATAGCTTTGTCTTATCTGGCTGATAGGCCAAAGCCCATTAGGTACTGGCTGTAAATGGCTTGAACTTACCAGACTCGTAGACAACAGCTCAATAGGTACTGGTTGCAAATGGCTTGATCTTAACTGACTGATAGTCCACAGCCCATTAGGTACTGGTTGCAAATGGCTTGATCTTAACTGACTGATAGTCCACAGCCCATTAGGTACTGGTTGCAAATGGCTTGATCTTAACTGACTGATAGTCCACAGCCCATTAGGTACTGGTTGCAAATGGCTTGATCTTAACTGACTGATAGTTCACAGCCCATTAGGTACTGGTTGCAAATGGCTTGATCTTAACTGACTGATAGTCCACAGCCCATTAGGTACTGGTTGCAAATGGCTTGATCTTAACTGACTGATAGTCCACAGCCCATTAGGAACTGGTTGCAAATGGCTTGATCTTAACTGACTGATAGTTCACAGCCCATTAGGTACTGGTTGCAAATGGCTTGATCTTAACTGACTGATAGTTCACAGCCCATTAGGTACTGGTTGCAAATGGCTTGATCTTAACTGACTGATAGTTCACAGCCCATTAGGTACTGGTTGCAAATGGCTTGATCTTAACTGACCAATAGTCCACAGCCCATTAGGTACTGGTTGCAAATGGCTTGATCTTAACTGACCGATAGTCCACAACCCATTAGGTACTGGTTGCAAATGGCTTGATCTTAACTGACCGATAGTCCACAACTCATTAGGTACTGGTTGCAAATGATCACTGACTGTAATTTGTTTATCTTAGCTGATGGAAGGTTAACTTTCAAGGTGCTTGTAAACAGCATGAGTTTTATTGATCACAAACATTCTTCTGTGCACTGTCTGTAGATTAAGGCTCCAACGTTTACATATTTTTGTAAACGTTTACACGGACCATGAAAAACGAAACGATCCCGTTTTAACGTTGTTTATATCATACAAACCTGATAGCATTGTGACAAGTTTCACTGAACTTTGTAAGTTGTAAATAACAATGCAACTCCATTTTAACAGGATCTTATCGGATCGCTAAACTTCCGGGGGATTCCTGTGAAATTCTGGATCTGTCATTTTGCTACACTCACCAACATGATCACGACATCCAGGGATTTCAGCTGATGCAGATTCTTGCATTTTATGCAAGTTAATTTGATTTTTTCCACTTTTGACCCCACCTCATTTTGAGCTTGGGGTCATTTTGATACAGTAGAATTTTAAAAAGTGGTCAACTTTTGAAAGAATAAAGAAAACTTTTGTGTACATTCCATTTTAAAAAAGAAGTTGACCCTTATTTAACCACTGAAAATAAATTAAAATGAAGCAGGTTTATAAGTAGTAAAGTTCACTAATACAAGATATGACTAGTACGATCTGATAATGACCCCATGAACATTCTCAACAGGGATCAGATGACCCCTGGTTTTCAGAAACTATTGAAATCCCTGGACATCAGGAAATACATAACAATGCGCAAGTTTTTTTTTATACCTCCACAATGTAAATTACATTTTAAAATACAATTGTTTACTTAGTGGTGTAAATAAAATTAATATTTTCTAAGTGCATCCTTGCCGTTTTTCAGCAAATATTTTGCCGCCTTTACAATCATGTGACCGTTCGTATAAACGGTTCGAGATTCTGTAAACGTTTACGGCCCGAAAACGAAACGTTACCGTTTACACGTGTAATCGTTGGAGCCTTACTGTAGATGGCTTTACCTGAAATCATTTAAGCTTAACTGACTGAAAAACCTCCAACTGTTGTCAAGCCTGAAGTGTGGTGTTCCAGTTGGTGCCCAGACCTTGAAATCTGATCAAACCTTTCAAGAGTCTGAAATGGTTCCAGTTTTATTTCATTTAACCAATTTTTTGAAAGAAGTGCTTTTAAATCAATCCCCCTTTGTGTGTAAGGAACATTTCATGAGTTTAATTAATAACCTAGTTGCAACCTTTGTCTTGTATGTCATTTATGCTTTGTTTTTTTTTTGCAGACTAGCATTGCAACAAGCTTTGTATCTCTCTGTGACTCTGGTTGGAGCTAGTTGTAATCCACTGTACATCTCTGAAAATTAGCTGTAGAGTATTGACCTTACACAATATATCTGTTAATAGGTGGAATAACCTGTCAAAGCTGTAATAAAAAGAAAATGTGAATGTTAAAAATGCTGATGACAGCTACAAATATCAATAAGACCAGGGTATCTTGCAACTTGTGTAAGGTCAATTGTACTCTTAGAATTTGTTTGTGTGTATAGTAAGTTAGGGACAAAACAGTAGAATACTCAATACAACATGAGCCAGAGTTTAATAACTAAAGCTTTAAGTAATTTTTGAGTACCATATACCATCATTTTTAAGAAACTGACCATTTTTATTCAACAGATTATGAGTATTGAATGCAAAATATTTTGGACCTTTTAAGGGTTCTGATGTAATTGGAAAACAAGTTAATTAAAAAACTTCAAAGCTTCATTCTTCTGTAGAATTGATACATAATGCATGAAGCTGAGTCTGTTCTGACTGAAGACGAATTGAAAAAAGTAATTATTAAAGAAGTGGTGTAACATGATTGAAAAGAAATGTTTAATTCCCACTGACATCAATGGTTCTGCTTGCTGCATGGTGCAGCATGTAAAGTAGCCCGAGTGCAGAGATGCCGTGCACAGAGTGAGCATGATTACTGACATGTATTACTTTCTGTAGATCACGTGCAGCGGTTCTCGTCGTCTGGAAGTGACGAGCCCCCACCACGTGAGTATCACAGCTTCTACTAACATCTCACTATGCTTCGGTGATTTATGCATTTTGAATATAAAAAAATTAGAACAGCTCAGATGTCAAGTCTTTACTACAGTAGCTGAGGCCTCTATAACAAAATCCTCTTTACCTTCGAGTAGAAGCTTTACATTTGGTTTTTGGAAATCCCATTTTTAGCTTGTACTGGACAAGAGGGGACATGGATTATCCATACCACAGATAGCTGGATACCAGCCCCATAATTGTTGTTTTAGAGAACAAATTCTACATACTCTTACCTGGGACTGTTAAGTTTTGGATATGAAAATCAGATATATGTTGAGAAATGACATCTGGGCTGTTTTTGAAGCTGCTATGAGGTGATACGGTTTCTTCGAGTTTGTTTTGGGGGAGGACCATGTTATGTCAGTATGCATTATGATACTGAGATGGTGTTCCCCATTGTTTGCTGCTAAGTATATGTATAGTATCAGTTGTGCATGTATAAATGTATAAATTTTTATTAGCCAATAGAACTTCAAATAGTATTTGCTAAAAAAAATTTAATACAAAAGATGGGAACTTAAAACTTTAGGTCTTTTAAATAACGAGAGAAATTAACCATGGGGGTTAATAAAGAATGAAATTAACCATGGGGCTGGTCTTGTTATACATGATAATGGCTGAATGCATACTGTCACTGGTGTTAGTCCTTGTTTTTTGCATTATTGTAAGGTCTTTGTGTTAGGTAGTACTGTGTTGTGGCTTTTTCTGACTTTCCTTTGACTATTTATAGGTTTAAAAGTATTATCTTTTATTGTTGTCTTCACATTGAGTTGTCAGTGAAAATTTCAGTACCAGTATCAGTACTGGTATTCAGTTTAATTGTTATATTTAACTACTTTGTTTTACCAAATTAACTGAACTTTGAATGATGCATGTGATAAATGCATCAGGTTTTCTGGGAGATAAACACTTTTAGTATTACAATTCAGAAAGTCATTGTTAGAGTTTATTGGAAACCTTAAATTACAAGAAAGTTAGTCATAAATGATGCCCATAATTATATCCCCCTTTTGCAAGTGTCAATCGTCCAAGAAAAAAAATGGGGTTTGGGGACATAAATAGAGCAAAGTTTTAAAAACATTCTTAGATAATTTCATTCCTGACAAAAACATTGCAACATGAACCTAATTTCAAGTTTTTTTTATTAAAAAGAGAAGGTCCATTAACGGCAGACAAAGAAGAAACATACAACAAGATACTATAGAAGCTATAATACTAAGATCCAAGAGCTTTGATTTTGTTTGATTTGCTGAAATTTAGCACAGTCATACAACGAACCTATGGCACATAATTATGAGATGGTTTGGTCAGTGCTGTGTGTCTGTGCAGTTCCCAGATATTAGTTTATTGATACTGAATGTATTCCCTGTAGAAAGAAGTCCGTCATTAAGGGAAGGAACTACCGCTCTGTACAATGGTAGACAATGGAAACAGAGTAAGATTACTCCGCTGCACTATAGCCGAGAGTGCTAACTAACTAGCCAATATGTACAACTACCTGACCTTAAAATATCATTCTGTCTCTCAACTAAATTTGGTTAACAGTAACAGCATGATATTTGATGTTTACATACAATAAAAAATATAATTGCTTATAATATTCATATTATTTAACTGTCTAGAGGTGAACCAGTGTACAATGTTATGATTCTATCAGTTACTTGTTTAACTCCTTGGAGAGCAGTATGGCAGAGGAACTGAATAATTACATGATGAAAGATCTAATGATAAATCTGTTAGATACCCTGGATGCAAGTTTTTCATGGACATTAAATTTCACTGTTTTTGATTAACACCACAATTAATGAAAATTAGAACCTGAGGGGTTACCACCTTGGAACAGTCAGTGGCAAAACATAAAACAGTTTGGCACTTGGGTTTACACTAGGTTCTAGGGTTCAATTCACCAACCTCACACTTACCCCAACAGGTTTTCATATGAACAAACAAGTGCATATACAAGTTGTCTTGGTAAATTAGCTCCAACCCACCATCAACTTGACAGTGTTGCATGCAAAAGCACAATCATTAACATATAAAACATAAGAAGCTAATAGCGCTGTTAAGCAAAAACTATGGGTTCTCAATAACATTACTGAGACCAGAGCACCTGGAGTCAAATAAGCAAGAACACAATGGCAGTAATGTAAGAAAAAAATTGAATTTCTATGTTCTTTTACAAGGATTCCCTAAAATCTGCATAATCCTTTTAAACCCCTGCCACCATCATGCAAACAAAGTGATCAACTTTAGTCATGCTGAGTGTTTTTAACCATACTTTTTAAATTTATAGACAGTGTTTACAAGTAAACATGGAGTGTCAATATTGTGATAAATTTTCATTAATTTAGAAACTATTATTCTCCATGAAACTCTGGTTGTGAAATACATGTACCTTGTTGTAGTAGTGATTTTAAGTACTGTTGTTTTGTTTTTTAAACTAAATCCGAGTATAGATGATAAAACTTGCAAATAATTATTTTAAAAGTATGTATATTGTCAAACAAGAGTTTATTTTAACAATGTCCCATTAAAAGGAAGTGCAAAAGTCATTCTATGAATGATTGCACAGTTCTCAGATCATCCTGTTTGCTTTCTGACCAGTTGTTGTAAACATAAGAGATACACACATTAAATATTATCATACTAATATCACATTATATTGAAATACTCTATATATTATACAGAATTTATGTTAACAAAGATTGTTTTAGAATTAATACTTTACTTTCACTCCTTACTAATTGCTTAACGACTCCTACAGATTTTACCAAAAAAGACAAATTACGTGCTATAAATCCATAATAAATGCTACCTCTGGGAGCACAAAAACACAATTCAAAGTAAATTAAATGTCTTTTATATCCACAATTTTTGTGAGAAAGTCATTAAAACATTTGATGGTTGTCATTTTTATTATTTTTCAAGTGGAAGAACTTTAATGGTACCTCATTTGTATTAGAATAGGAGTTTTATCCACAATGATTATAAAATTTGTTTTATATAATGTATATAATTTTCATGTTACTGTGCATTGTTACTGCTTTCATTTCTGTGTATTATGTTACATCTTCAATTGCAATTTGGAAGATATCTGAAACCAAAATTATATTCATTTATTTTAATATCTACAGAATCACTGTCTACTGTCTGTTTTAAAGATTGTTTGTATTTCAGCACTTGCCTCATTTCTGCTTATCATTTAACTGCGCTTCTTTGGCACTTTTCTCAGTTACACAGAGCACCTGATAGATATTTTTGTCATTAACACTACTCCATGGTTACAGCTTATATCCCATGCAAGACTTGTGTTGACTTAGATCAGCTTACAACTTTGCAGTCAGATTGGGATCTGTGCTAGTCACTTCTTGTCAGAAATGACATATTGCACCAAAATGGGATGGTTGTGCAGGCTGATCTGGACACTATTTGGAAATGGAATACAAGTTGTACCCATGAAATGAAGGGTTAACTAGCATAATTCATAATGAGTATAACCTTTTACATCAAGCTGGTCCATAATTGTTTAAATATAATTAAATATACATGACAGTATTGGCTGAGATCAAACTGTAGATGTGCTTGCTGATCTGGGTCTATCCTTGTCAATAATGGGAAGTTAAAAAGGGTTAATGGTTGTTAAATGTTATAAAACTATTTTGGAAGCCATGTTGGATACCCACAGATGACTCTACTTAACAAATCTCCAGAGTAACCTAAGAGAACAGTTGTGGGTATCTGATAATGTTGTAAATGGGAAATTTCTTCATTAAAGGTTTCTTATGTTGGTTTTTTCCTGACTTGGGTTGTGTAAAATTTAATGGTTTGAAATCCTGTTGCAATGATTGGTCAGGGATTAATTGGCAATTTTGTGAATATTGAAGGGGAATAACAACAAAAACTGTCCGTGCTCTGTGTGAAACGAGAATGTCCAAGTTTTTGCTGCCTGTGCACTGGTGTATTCGTTGAATGGTGACACAGTTGTTTCCCTTTTGTCTGATTTCAGTTGAGCAGCCTGGGACACGTAAGGTCGGTTCAATCAGTGACTATGACCCGCTGAACGAGAAATATGGTTCTATTGCTGGCCAGCATGTACCAGACAATAGGAAATGTAGGCACCAAGCTTCTTCTCTCCTCTTTATTGTGCTTCTTTATCATTTTCATAGTATTTGTTGCTTATGTGATGGTTCATACTGCAGTAGCTTTATTTAACTTCTCTGTTTTGTTTGTTACTAGACATTTATGTTTGTAATATGAAGACAAAGTAAAACATATATTTGTGATATATAACAAATGCTGAGGCTGACATTTGGAAAACCTCATTCTCAATGCTGTTCTTCTTTCAGAAGAAATCTTTCTTACTGGTAGTAAACTTTTAGTTTAAGGGACTCCTCGAAACAGCTTCAAATCAGCACATAGTTTGAGATAATAATTTTCCATATTTTGATGTACAGGAACTATTTAGTAAGGAAAATATCAAAATTGCGGAGTAAACTGAAATCCTGACGAGTCTTGTATGATCCTGACTAGTTTTCTTCTAGAAATTGTTTTATGATGTTACTGTATATGTTGTTTTAGCGCAGCCTGTTCATCAGCCGGCTCAGGCCTATCATCCCCCACCTCAGCAATACCAGCCTCCACCCCAACAGCAGCCACAACAACCAAGAGATTCGCTAGCTGGCAAAGGTGTAAGTATGATAACCTTTATCGCTCCAGTGTCAGAACTATATGGCATACATGTATATGACAAAACTATATTTCCAAATGATCAAGAGATTATTTTATTGTTAAAGATGTTTGTGTCATATTTGTTTGCTTCCATGTTAGTGATGAATATGTACAAAATGACTGAAGGATTGTTTTTGTCTGGCTTTGTATCCCAGTGCTTTGCTGCAATGTTAGAAGTAAATATGTACTGATGCCTGCCTAATACTGAATATCTCCCACTGAAAAATTTCACAGTAGAGCTACAGAAGAAAGCTTTTACGTAATTTGAAACATGACCTATACCTTGATACATAGGGATCACTTTGTCCGTCCGTCCGTCGGTCTGTCCGTCCGTCACGAAAACTTAATGTTGGCTATAACTTTGCCATTTATTAATATTTTTTCTTCAAACTTTCAAATTATACTGCTTATAACAACACAGTCATGATGATGCCAAAATCTTTAGGTCAAGGTCACATTTGATGGAGTTATGCCCCTTTTTTGTCACGAAAACTTAACGTTGGCTATATCTTTGCCATTTCTTAATATTTCTTCATCAAACTTTCAAATTATACTGCTTATGACAACACGGTCATGATGATGCCAAATTCTTTAGGTCAAGGTCACATTTGATGGAGTTATGCGGCTTATGCCCCTTTTTTTGTCACGAAATCACGAAAACTTAATGTTGGCTATAACTTTGCCATTTCTTAACATTTCTTCATCAAACTTTCAAATTATATTGCTTACAACAACACATTCTTCATGATATCAAAATCTTTAGGTCAAGATCACATGCCACAAAGTTATGCCCCTTTTCATACTTATATTTTGTCATGAAAACTTAATCTTGGCTATAACATTGCCATTTCTCAATATTTTTTCATGAAACTTTCAAATTATATTGCTTATGACAACACACTCATGATGATGCCAAAATCTTTAAGTCAAGGTCATATTTGTTGCAGTTATGCCCCTTTTTGTACTTGGATTTTGACATGAAAACTTAACATTGGCTATAACTTTGCCATTTCTCTATACTTCTTCATGAAACTTTCAAATTATATTGCTTATTACAACATGCTCATTATGATGCCAAATTCTTTAGGTCAAGGTCATATTTGTTGGGGTTATGCCCCTTTTTTGTACTTGGATTTTTACACGAAAACTTGATGTTGGCTATAACTTGCCATTTCTCAATATTTCTTCATGAAACTTCCAAATTATATTGCTAAGTTTGCTTTTGATTTGAAAATGTATTGTTATTGGTTTTTTTTTCAAATTATAATTTAGTTTGAGCTTATTATTCATAACCCACTTGACTAGCTCAGTATATAGAGCACACATGTTAGAAACCTTGATTTGTTTTTCTTAAGGTATTACAGGTCTCTTGCTAGAGGGAGATGGTCTCCCAAAAGTGACCAGACTTCTCCCTTCTTTGAGCTGTGGGAGAAGTCATTTTGTATAGACTATAAAGAAAGAATGCTGTTGAATGCCAACTTCTCCATAATTCAGTAAAACTGTGACAAAACTCCCTGATTTGCAAATCTCAAGCCGTGACTAGTTCACTGATGAGTCTCAGAAGTGTCCAAAAGCAAGCTTGGGATTGAGATTGGACTCTGTGTTATAATATTTGGACCTGGTGTGACACCCAGGAAATGTGTTAGATGAACTCTGCATTGATTTGGTGTATCATCACAAATCTAAATTTATTGGAAATTTGCATTGTCATTGCTTAATCATAAAGGCAGAAGAGATTCAAACTACAGATAGAAAGGCTTTGAAGTTAAATTTTGATACAAAGAAGGATACTAATTTGAATATGTTTTGGCATAAATGATAAAAATCATCAATATACAAAATTCTGTGGTAAGAATATTTTTTGGCAGTTGATAAATTTCTTAACAGGTACAGTTAACAAGAATTGTTTCAGTTCTGTTTAAAATGTCTAGAAACATGGTCTGTTTTCAGATGGTGTGTAAGGCCCTGTACGATTACGATGCTGCCGATGCAGATGAGGTCAGTTTCAAGGAAGGTGATGTGATCATTTTCTGTCAACCGATCGATGCTGGCTGGATGGAGGGTACCGTGGAAAAGTCTGGTCAAAGAGGCATGCTCCCATCTAATTATGTGGAGAAAGTCAATTAGCAGTTAAAAACAATTATCATCTATGTTGATTGTAAATTTAGGGAAGTCCTGGACAAGAAAGTATTCAAACTTGTCACAAAGATAAAACTACTAGCATTTAGAAATTGCCAATTTTATCATGAACTTTTATCAGCATTTTAAATTTATTTTTAAGAGCATTTTGTTTGTGTTTTTTTTTTCAAATTACCCAACAACATAAAATGTTTACTTGCTGCATAAGGGCACAAGATCATGAAACTAAGATTGGAGACCAGTCTCAAATTTCAAGGATCTGTCACCATTTTAGCCAATCAGATGCTTGAGATTTAAGACTGGTCTTCAGATTTAGTTTTATGATGTTGGGCAAAGGAGGAGATTACCAAGGCTACCAACACCCTGTGTTCTGTACTGCTTCCGTGCTTCACTGATGATCCTGCATCATCAACTTCAGTCATACTATGTATGCAAATTAAATCTGCAATTTAATAATTTAAATTAGGTGTTACATGCAATAGCATATCTTTTGTTTTTTTAGAATGAACTTTGTACATAAAAACCATTTCTGATTTTACTTTCTTGCTTGTTTGATAAAAGGGTGATACAAATACCCCTTTTTTGGTCGTTGGATTAAAAGATAATACAAGCAGATACCCATTTTTCTTTGGAAATGTACATGTATTAAATAATTAAATGTTTAAATATGATACTTTATATTACATTACAAGATCAAAACACATGTATTTGCTCAAAATTTCATTGTGTTTTTAACAAGATGTTGTTTAGGCTTTTGGTTTTAGTTGCCCATCAATATTTTAAACAAGTGTAAAGTGAAGTTTAATTGTTGAAAAATGTTTCATGTTTTTCTGGAGGAAAAGGAACATATTTAATGTAAGACCCTCTTCAAATTACCAAATGCATTTATTGAGTTTTACTAAATAAATGTAAACAGATTGAAATATGCTTTAAATATGTATGCAATGTCAAATATATTTGAGCTTATAGATATGTTCTAATGTGGCCTATACCTAAGCTTTGTAGTCCATACATCATAACACAGTTTATTGTGGTATACCTTTTTTCTGAATTTGCAGTAATATACAAAAACCCTCCATTGTGGCAATTTTTAATTTTCTTTTCTGCACATTTCTGTGATTAGTCCATTGTTTCTTAATGTTTTGAATTGAATTAGGACTGTTCCATTTTAATTAGCTTTTAACTGTATATTATTACTTTGCAATTTGCAGACTAAAAATCAAATATGTAAAAGGAATATATTAAGTATATTTAAGTCATTGAATGAGCTTATGTACAGTTTCGTATACTTGCCTTACTTTAAATCAATTGTGTGAAATAGTAAGATAGTTGTTTGTTATTTTCATTGTCATATGTTCTGACTTTTGTCTGATTAAGTGACTGTTTATGAACATACTGCATAAACAGACAAAGGCAATATTGCTTTTTTCCTTGAACAAATGTTTTATTTCGGGTGATAGCATGAATAAAGCAGTAACTGTTGATGTATATTTTACATCTGTTGTTTGTAAGGTCAGGATATGTGCATTTTCTTGATAGGACTTCAGTGTATTTAACCCATTTGTTGGAATTACTCCTCCCTTTTTTTAGTGGTTTTACAATTAGTAGAAAATGTTCTGGGTTTGTTTGGGGTTTTTTTTGTTAAAAAAATGTTAAGAGAATATTTGGAGCAACTTCAGGGCCAAAAATCCTTAAAAGTGTGATTGGAGACCAGTCTCATAGTTGTATTTTCTTATTTAAACCAATCCAATGCTTGGTACTTGAGACTGGTCTCCAGCCAAAGATCTACGATCTTGGATGAAGGTAAAATGACAGTTACACCGAGGTCCTGTCACGTTAATGGATTGTGTTAGAACTGCATTTTATATCATAAGATCTTCAAAAATTCTTTATTGTAGTGTTCAGAATAGACAGATTTAAGCGGTGACAATGTATTATGGTTGTTCCAAATCAGTACTTGAATAGGCATACACTTAACACTTTGGGTATCATATTACTGGAAGTTTGCTACAGCAGAGGATGTTACTGAACTTATTTTTTACATCCTGTACCATTTAACCCTTTTCTCCATATATACGCCTTAATAGCATGAGCTAACAGTGTACATCCAGATTGGTCAGCACATCTGTGCTGTCTGATCAGAATCTATACTGTTCATGTTTAGATTTACCGGTATTAGCTTATTTCTGACCAAAAAGCGAACAATGCAGATCCTGATTAGACAGCCTGGATGGGCCGGATGATCTAGATCTAAACTGGTCACACATACAATATAATGCATGTATATGGAGTAAAGGGTTTAATGTTTCTAGTTATGGCTTCTTGCTTAAACGCCTATCTTTCACTGAGTGTTAAGAGATTATGTGATACAATATGGAGTTCATGTATGAATGTGTGATACTGAATAATTTGGAGTCTTTCACGTCTGATTGTCATGTTAACTGAACTTTGCAGAGTGTGTATGTGCATGCTTGTTTTCTTGCAATATCTTTACAAAGAAACCTCAGCTAGTTGTTTGTGTAAATTCTCTACGCATAGTTTATCCAACCTATATTGTACGGGTTATGTTTTTTTTCTAAAACAAAATAAAAACAGTTATCTTACTTAGATAAATTAGGATATTTAACAGAGTGTAGTATATTTATTTATTGAAAGTGAGCAATTAATTACTTCAAATTTATTGAACTGATCTCCAAGAAGGCCAGGCTTAATTTCAAGTTTCTTTTTTACAAATGTATACATAATGTAATTTTGACAGTGACTCAAATTAAGTGTAGGCAGTAAAACACACAATTATTTTATTGATGGTCTATTTAGTTTATTTTCTTTTCTTTTTTTTCTGTTATCTGGTGTAGTTTTTAACTCTGGTATTCATGGAGACAGGGTCATAAAGAAAATACATGTCTAAAAAAGAATGTAGATACTAACATAGTGATTTGGTGTTCATGGTGTACAGAATTAGAATGAACATATGGTGGCCATATAACCTCAATGCTTTATAGTGCTTTTAACTCAAAATGTTTTCTCTTTTTTTTTTCATTGCAGTATTCCCTCTCACTTGCTATTTTCTTCTTGCCTTTTCTGAAAATACGTACTTTTTTCTATTTGTAACAATAGGAATTGATCATAAGTACCAGAAAATAAGATGTGTTAACTGGTACAGAGATTTGCAATATTCTAAAGCAAAGTGCTGGTACCATTTTTAGAATATATAAGAAGACATTTTAGAATATACCTAAGCTGTATGAAAATGTGATACGAATTTGGTGAAGGATTTCCAGAACATTTCTGTTTATGGTATTATTACTTAGAGAAATGTGGGCTACTGATATGGTCAGTTCCAACCAATAAGCTACATGGTTACAATCTGGTGGGCCCATCCCTATTATACTATTTGATTATAGATATTATAGAATTTCTGAAATGTCAATTTGTGTTGATATTAGTTTAAAGTGGAAATTGATTGGTATAGATAACCAAACCCAGTTTTACATTGGTTGAATAACTGCTTGTTGAAAATCTAAATTTGATATTATTTCTTTCATTTCTCATTAATTCATAAATTAAGCAACGGAAGGTTTTAAAGATGAATGTATACATGTAGTTTGTTTGATAAGGTCAAAATAAGCAATTTTGTATGCAAGAAAAAAATAAAAATAACTTCACTATTTATTATAATCAGTGTTTTCAGTCTCTAGGATAGTAAATTGACTTGTTTCTCTGTAACTTTGCTGGGTCATTTGTACAAGCATGTACTCTCACATAGTTTATAATAAATTTAAAACCAAAACTTGTGTTTTCTTGTAACTGTGTACTGAAGAGATTTAGTATGTATTTCTGGCCTGAAATTGACAGTGTGTTCCCATTTGGAACAAACATGGTGTTCATAGATAGTGTTTCTACCAAGTTTACCACTCATGGTTGGCTCAGCAACAAGGTAACACATAATTGTGAAGTCTACAATTTATATATTTACAATGGAAATCATGTCATGTATCAAGAAGGTACTAAGTGTACACATAAACTTGAAAGGTAGTTGTGCAGAGGTGGCATACATGTACTCAACACTTTTGGAATATTCTGTCTGCATTCACTTGAAAGAATGAACATTTATGAGTGAATTAAGGTAATTCTGATTGATAGAAGGTGACACCCATAGTTGCTTATTGGCAAAAGTTGATTTATGTACAAATATGAGCATACCAATCTTTGACATCATCCCATTCACATTTTCAACAAACCTAGAAAACATATTACAATTGTTAAACCATTTGAATGCCTATATTCTTTTATAAATCACTGATCAGTTGCAAAAAATGAATAAAACTAGTAACATGCATACTGCACCCCCCCCCCCTCCCCCACCCCCCACTCAAAAAAAATCCGGAGTAGTTTTTTTAACATCAAGTATACTTAGTAGATCTTATAACACATATATAGGACTGGCATCATTGATCAATCCGGTGATTATTATTTTTCAATCTGTTTCTGCCTTTTTCATTCTGAACCTTTGTACCTTTTGTGTCGACCATGAAGGTTCAAGGCCAGGGTCAAAAGTGAAGGTCAAAGGTTTGTGCCATGTATTTCATGTTCGCTCCATTCTTCTAAACCCCTTACAGGAATTTCATGAAATTGATCAGATGTTTACCTCGTAAGGATATTGTGCAGAACCTGTTTTTCGACTGCTAGCTCAAGGTCAACGTCACAAGTGAAGGTCAAAGGTTTGAGTGATATATAGCAGCAAGCCAAACAAGGTTAGTACTTACGTAAAATCACTGTTCAATCAATGTAATAGTTATTCCACCAGTGCCAAAGGTTATAAAACTGAGCATGGAAACCAGTCTCAAATCTCAAGCATCAATCATCCAATCTCGGCTTCGTAACCTTCAGCCCTGAATATTAGTTATAAAATCAATCTAATAAAGGGCAAGATTCAATCATCAGGAAGAGAGGATGGGGAAATAACCTTTGTTCTAAAATGCCAGCTCTAGATAAGGTCACAATTGGCATTTAATTATGAGTCCTGTATTTTGTGTCCGCTCCATAACTTTTAAACCCTGGATGCAATTCCATGAAACTCGAGGTGCCAATTTAACTTTTTTCATATACCTACACAGACCTTTTTTTAATGGATTTTACTATCACACTGATTAACGGTGAGCCCAGTGAGGAACATTTTTCATATAAAAATTGAACAAATTTTTAACATTTTTACATTTCTTTTTTAGCACCAATAAGCTTTTCAATGTTCCCTAATGATGCTGGGGAAATTGCTGACCTAAGACTGCCTTTTTTTGTTTACGAAGTGTTGGTTCCATTGTTGCTAATGCCAGTTTAACGCCAATCTCGCCATTGTCGGCGAAAAGGATTCGGTTCGATACTGCCACCGGTGATGTACATGATCTATCAGTAAATACTGGCAAACATCAACTAAGGCAATTAAATTTAATGCAAGGAAATGTCTTGGCAGTTATAGTTTTATTAAAAACAAATTGGATTAAACACAATTTTTATTAGAATAATGATCAGTTGATCATTTGCAATTTAACTGAAAAGGTTCCGTGATAATAGTAAAAATACATCGGTTTTACTTTGCAAGTAAATCTACCGAAAGTAGATCTCTACTTTCAGTTTGAACCAGGAAGAAAGTTTTCCTTGAAGTTCTTGAAAACCCTAACATTATTTTGACGAATTGGCACTAAACATTGTAGACCAGCATATACTTATTTAAGGTATGAGTTGCTTTGGTATATTGTCCATGAATTTCAGAGTTCTCATGCAAACGGTTCTTCTTTTGTTTTAGTATGTGCTTGGTAATTAGAACATGAATTAGACTAAATTTAGCTTGCAAACATTTACTACATCCATAGCTAAATACATTTCTTTACTAAAATCTAGGTGGCAATTAGTATTTCCCCAAAAACTCATATTTTAAATTTTATCTCGTTTTCGCCATTTGCAATGTTTGCGACCTCTTAATAAAACATTGTAGGCTAACGTGTAAAATTAAAATTTCCGCTTATTTAACTTCTTTTCACATCACTTCTAGTTAAGCTTTATTGCCAAGTTGTTAACAGATGACTGAATTAAACACTGTCAATTATATGTAAGTTGAAAGTTCACGAAGATTGTACCCAGGGCCGATGATTATAAAACAGAAACTGGATATCAGACTCAAACTCGACCGTCTGATCGGCTGAAATGGAGATGCTTGAGATTTGAGACTGGTCTCCAGTCTCAGTTTAAAAATGATGCGACCAAGAATGGAGCATGTTAAATAAAAGCTATAAATTTGTGATACTCAACCCGGAAACACATTATTCTTAAATTCACCGCAAATTTAATCACATTTTTCTTCTGCATTTTCCTTTGAAATACTATTATTTTTTGTTACTTTGTGCTTGCAATAATATATGGAATTTGAAATCTAAACCAGGAGCGATTCCCTAAATATACAGAAATTAATTCTATTTTGCTGATATTTTGTTTTATTTTGGCGGTTAGTTACAAGAGCACCAATGCCAAAGACGCCACCAAGTCAAAGCCGCTCATTAAACGCCATCATTCCCCCCGCCTCCGTATACAATCGTTCAGACTCCGCTGCCTAGGCATACTAGCAGTTAGATACCACAGTCCAGACATACAGTGTTGTTCTGATTAAATACAATCGTTCAGATTTCGCTCTACCCAGGCATATTAGTGGTTAGATTCAACTGTCCAAGTATACAGTTCTTGTTCAGTATGTATACCCGTTCGGATTCCGTTGTCCAAGGCAGGTGCACACCCGACGTTCTGACATTCGCCGCTCCGATTCATGTTCGCTAGATATACAAGAACTACGAACTACCAAAAGAAGAATATCAGATGTACAAAACATTCCGAATCGTGAGAAATAATGGAAACGCAAATGAGTGTTGTAGATATATTGTATTTAATACTGGCTCATGATATGTTCCCGTTATACCGGATCTGCTATGGTTGAAATTAATTAGAACAAAGGCACCTGAAATCCAGAGCTTGTGCTCGAGTTGTCTCATTGCCATAATACACTTGACCGGGCAGTAAAAAGTTCGAACCGATAAACAAGGACAACCACAGGTCCGCAGGAATTCGATCTTCCATCTGTTCACTGGGCTCGTGATCGGCGCTAGCACAAAGTGTGCAGACATGTCGCTAACATCTGCATCGTGTCCCCGAACAGGACGATTAACAAGTTTCATTTAGTCTTTGTTAGTTTGGTTGGTTTCGCACAGTTATGTCCACCTGGAGCTTTGTTTGGAGACACGGATCGCACCGACCGCCTGGACCGAGCTGTACGTGGAGGACTGGGATCCCTCAACGCTCGTCGCTTTCTTAGAGGACCGTCGATATCTTTGCCTAAAATTAAGAAATCAAACCCATATGAATCAAAAACGTCGATTTACCATACAGAACGTATTTCTGTCTATCCATGTATACGTTATTGTAACCGTGTCCTTATCGAACAAAATAACATCGTCAGATAACCACGAATGATTCCTTATTTTCATCTTACACTACCTGGCAGTACTTAAGATTTCTTTTAAGCTTTTGATTAATTTGAATACAATTGTCAGAATTGGTGAAATTGACAGGCTTTCCTCGGAGTTGCCGAGGATTATATAACAACTGCGCTACTAGTTCTAAGCCTCCACCACCTTCTGACTGGTTACCACGGATAGTAAAACAACGGCAGTACTATAGCTCAAAGATAAGCAACCCCCGTTAATTGGTTACATAGGATGATATAACAACTGCGGTACTGGCTCTAAGCTTTCCCGCACCGTTAACTAGTTACCACGGATGATATAACTAACACCTGCTAACAGGCTGCTAAGGATGCCATAACAACGCTGGTACGAGCTCAAAGCAACCCCGCTAACTTTTAACCAAGAGTGGTGGAAAACAACTGCGGTATAAGCTCTAGGCACCCGCCCCCCCCCCCCCCCCCCCCGCTAACTGCTATCCAATTATGATATTACAACGATGGTACGAGCTCTAAGCACTTGGTTACCAACGATAATATTTAACTACTAGATCTGAGCAGGAATCTATCAAGAAAGCTAAGCCAAATGTTCTTAATTCCTGCTCTAAGCTGGGGCAGCATAAAATTCTCCCCCCCCCCCCCCGCTAACTGCTATCCAATTATGATATTACAACGATGGTACGAGCTCTAAGCACTTGGTTACCAACGATAATATTTAACTACTAGATCTGAGCAGGAATCTATCAAGAAAGCTAAGCCAAATGTTCTTAATTCCTGCTCTAAGCTGGGGCAGCATAAAATTCTAATTCGTTACCAACGACGGCATCAGCTCTAAGCTCTCCCTGCTTAGTGGTAACTAAGGATGTCATAACAAGGGCGGTAATGACTGACAGCTCTCCAAGTGTAACCAGTTACTAAAGGTGTCATTAGACAAGACAAGACTTAGTTATACATTTATATTCTCTCCTCCAAGCTGAAACCGATCGATCATTTAGCCATGCTTAGTTCTGTGTTATACGAAGACCTTCAATTAGGTAATCCCTTACGATACCCCTCCAAAACGTATTTTGCAACCTTTGGCTAAACGAAGGTTTGTCACTAGTAAATAATCAACATTACAAATTACAGTAGAAGTGTTACCAATTACTGGTAATAACTACCAATTTTCGTTATTTGAATAAGTTAAACCAGTAAACTTCTTAAATTTCTACAAGCATTTTGAAATTACCTTCGCCTCTGTACACTATTCCGATAATGGCCCCTTTGGATGTCCCTGTCACTATGGGGTATAGAGGTGTGTCTCCTGCAAATACCCCCGTGAAGGCTGTTCCGTAAAAACTTGTGTCGGAACCAAAGCGAACAGTGCCTTCATCCAAGTCGAGGTACATGAAGAACCAGTCTGGTAAAACCTGAAGTGGCCAAGTTAAAGTCAGAGAGATAACTAAATTTACTTTATTGGAATCAATTACCGCCCGGTAACCAGGCAGCTTTACAGACATTTAATTGGATCATGTCGGTAACCAGATGGCGCCGAACGAAATAAGTCAGAATATTTAGATAGTTTGGTCCTTCGGTTGCGTCGTTTCACTTGAAGCTTTTCTAAATGATATTTTCTAACTAGTTAAGCTGTTACTTTGCCACAAAATCCTTAGATGTATTAAGACGAACCCAATTCAAGTCAACAAACTATTCAGTTAGATGTTTAATCATACCATTATGCTGTTACAATAGTTTAAATTAGTTAATAGTAATCCAGAAAAAAATTAGATATCACTTGATCAAGAAACATACAATAAAACAATTAACTCTATACCTTCCCGCGCGGAAATCTTCCGACAACTTTGTTGTCCCGCCATGCCTGCGTGGTTACCAAGTCAATGGCGAACGTTCCTGTGCCTCCAATTATTACCGTCATGTCTTGTCCACCAAGAGGTGTCTTAATTGTACCCAGCCCAACACGTGCTCCTACAGACCTTAAATGCACGGGATATATGAACTCGATCACGTGTCTCCCTTTCATGAACCCTCGGCTCCAGCGAGCACCGTCCACTTTGTTCGGACCCGTCCCGATGAGCTCCAGCGTGTTGTTATTGATAGGTCGAAAACCGGCGGAGAATGCCGAGATTTTGTCACGGAGGAACTCGTCTCGAAACTGCACGGCATTTGTCCAACGTGGTTTCAGGTCGCTGATGTCCGATACTGGAAGAAAGGATGTTAAACGATACTAACACTATTTTATTTCTGTGAAACGGGCGAATATATTGTACATAGTTTGTAAAAGTAACATTCAAAATTACGTTACCTGCAATATTTGCACAATTTCCCATGAAGGCCTCTCGTCATTGTCAAAATTCTCAAACGGTTAAAACGATCAAACTTCCCTTTGGTTTCTGTCGCACATTTGTTAGCCAACCTTAAATACTGTTGCACACAAGTTGGAATGTTTCTGAAATAAGCGTTTAAACGACAAATTTTAGCACCTATCAGTTAAATCATCACAGATCCAAAGTTTACCCGGTTAGTTAAACATATTTAATAGTAGCTTGATCTCTTCATTTGTATTTGTATAAATGTTGTATCTATTCACCCCCTGTCAGTACAAGTTCAATAGTATCTCCTTATTGATCTAGGTTTACACTTTACAAATGCAGTTCAATATTGTGAAGAACAAGTTTACTTTGTAAGTAAAGTATTTGATTTTTCCTTTGATCAATGGCAGAATGTGGAAAATGACATATTAGCAGCACTTTTCAAATCAATCAATGATAAATTGACAAAGAGATAGTGGTTAAAGCTTTTTCAGTCAACACTCATGATTCATAATCGCGGTGTACGAAGAACCAGTCAAGGGCTGAAGGTTATAAATCTCAAATCTCAAGCATCTGATTGGCTGAATCAGCCAATCAGATGCTTGAGATTTGAGACTGGTTTCCATGCTCAGTTTTTTAACCTCGGACAAAGATCTCAAAAATTTCGTTAAAGTTGTTCACGGTCTGAGAACTGATCAATGCCAAGCCCGAGGTCTGAGTCTCACGCCTAGCACGATTTTGTTGCATTTTTAAGCAAGTGAGAAACTTTGTCATTGTTGCCTGGGTTAAACGCGATAACTGTTACTATAATGGCATGTTGGACCGAAATGAACTTAAAAGACTGATTTTTGTTTCAAAACTGAATTTTGAAGAAAAAAAACACACAAGCTCATATCGCCTAATTTGCTTTCTTTCAAAATGTTTATCACATAATGTTGAAACTGACGAAGGTACGAGTTTTGTGAGCATAAAATCAAGTGGACTTTAAAGACCACAAGGCTGACAAGTAATGCATGCCTCAACAACATAGGTGCATACCAAGTAATGTGACATGTTGACTTGTAGGTTATAAAATAAAATTTCAATTCAAGAGCAAAAGCCTTCCGGCGTAACGAGTCCTCGCTAGCTGGTTTTCAGTAGATACCGTTTAAAACTTCGATGTTTTTGTTTGTTTGTTGTTGTATACATTCAAAGACCTATATATTATATATTTATATATATAGGTCTTTGATACATTTCACCAGGGTCTATTAAATCAAATTAAAGAGACCCTGATTTCACTCTAAAAATCTATACAATGTGTATATATTTGAATTTTTTTTACAAATTTCAGGGTTCTACCCGTCCCATCTGGCTGGTTATCAAAGCTGACCGGGAGTTTGTGCCCATATATACGGCCTTATGCCTTATAAGTTAAAAGAAATTCAACATTTATTTAAGGGACCGCATCTTATTTGGTAAAAACCCGCAATTGATGGGAAAAATATTAATGCCTTAACATGCTTGCCAATTGGACAACCTTTGTGGATGACGCCCAAACATTGTATGTGTTCCCGCAAAACCGTGGTAAGTGATCCCATGTTGTGTTCCCGCCAAACCGTGGTATGTGATCCCATGTTGTGTCCCGCCAAACCGTGGTATGTGATCCCATGTTGTGTACCGCCAAACCATGGTATGTGATCCCATGTTGTGTACCCCCAAACTGTGGTATGTGATCTAATGTTGTGTCCCGCCAAACCGTGGTATGTGATTTAATGTTGTGTACCGCCAAACCGTAATATGTGTTCTAATGTTGTGTACCGCCAAACCGTGGTTTGTGATCTAATGTTGTGTCCCGCCAAACTGTGGTATGTGATCCCATGTTGTGTACCTCCAAACCGTGGTATGTGATCTAATGTTGTGAACCACTCAACCAGGGTATGTTCCCATGTTGTGTCCCGTCAAACCATGGTATGTGATCTAATGTTGTGTACCGCCCAACCAGGGTATGTTCCCATGTTGTGTCCTGCCAAACCGTGGTATGTGATTTAATGTTGTGTACCGCCAAACCAGGGTATGTTCCCATGTTGTGTACCGCCAAACCGTGATATGTGATCTAATGTTGTGTACCGCCCAACAAGGGTATGTTCCCATGTTGTGTCCCACAAAACCGTGGTATGTGTTCTAATGTTGTGTACCACCCAACCAGGGTATGTTACCATGTTGGGTCCCGCCAAACTGTGGTATGTGATCTAATGTTGTGTACCGCCAAACCGTGGTATTTTATCCCATGTTGTGTACCTCCAAATTGTGGTATGTGATCTAATGTTGTGTCCCGCCAAACCGTGGTATGTGATCTAATGTTGTGTCCCGCCAAACTGTGGTATGTGATCCCATGTTGTGTACCGCCAAAACGTGGTATGTGATCTAATGTTGTGTACCGCCAAACCGTGGTATGTGATCTAATGTTGTGTACCGCCAAACTGTGGTATGTGATCTAATGTTGCGTACTGCCAAACCATGGTATGTGATCTAATGTTGTGTCCCGCCAAACCGTGGTAGGTGATCTAATGTTGTGTACTGCCAAACCGTAATATGTGATCTAATGTTGTGTACTGCCAAACCGTGGTATGTGATCTAATGTTGTGTACCGCCAAACCGTAGTATGTATTTTAATGTTGTATACCGCCAAACCGTGGTTTGTGATCTAATGTTGTGTCCTGCCAAACTGTGGTATGTGATCTTATGTTGTGTACCGCCAAACCGTGGTATGTGATCTAATGTTGTGTACCGCCAAACCGTTGTATATGATCCCATGTTGCGTCCCAGAAAGACAGACATGCAAAGTTGACAACTTGAAGGAGCAGAAAGTGTGCGTGTGTTGCGGGGGTATGTGGGGAGGAGTACTTTTGTATTTTAAGAATTAAACTTGATAGAAATTGTCCAACAATAAAAAGCCATTTAAGGAAGTGGGTAATGGGGGGAGTGGGTCTGGAGGAGGATACAGTATTTTAAATTGGGTTATCACGATTATTAACTGTACTAATTTCAAGTGTTTGTAGTACATGTAATACCACCATAAAATGTCTACATCTAAATTCAATACACTTTCTTACTGACAGGAAAAGGCATCAGGTTGAAGGCTGGGACAGACTTAAACCTTGCAAACACCATCATAAACTCTAGTACATGACAGTGATCCACAAACAACGGATCTGAACTCATATATCTACTGCCTACACAAGTCATTGTATATCCAAAATATTATATGATTTAAAGAACATTTCTAACACAAAACTTTGTAGGAACAACTAAATTCCAATATCAATTCAATTGTTTATTCTAAGCAATGTGTTTTTATTTACAAACAGATAGTTAAATGTAAGTTTTAAAACCAAATAGTATAAGGTTGGCTGGTAATGGAAAAAAATCAAGAATTTCAAAACAAAGCTTTTTTGACTGGGTCGATTTTGAAGAACAGATAATGCAAATAGAATTTTAGAAATGGAATGATCTGCAAGTTTATAATATGGTTCCCAATAAACTGTAATACAAATATTAACTTTTATTCCATATTCAAGAATTATACAGACACTAAAATCGTGAAACATTACAAACAAAATAATATGCAAAAAGAATAAATAGATAAATTTATAAATAACAAATACATTGTAATTTGTAAAATCATTATACATTTAACTGCATGGGATATGGCTTTTATCCATGGGCAACCATGTAGATCCATTCCTGCAATCTAACCATGATCTACACTGTTAGCTTTTAGAATTATTCCGTTATTTCGAACAAATAAGCTACCGGTGTAGATTGCATGTGCAAACAGTGTAGATCCTGATCAGATGGCATGGATGTAGATCTACCAGTTTATCTGGATCTATACTGGTGTTATATAAGATAGAACCCATATATATATACAGTCGAATTTCGATGGCTCGAACTCGACGGGACCGGATGATTTGTTCGAGCCATTGGTAGTTCGAGCGATCCGTGGTTGGCATGTGGGAATGGGTTTCTGTTTGCTAAACTTAGCTTACATATAATAATACATAATATTTCTTATTTTAGTGTTGTTCTTTGTTGCTGTAGATGTGCGATTCGTAGAACCGCTGCATCACTTCACATGCCTTCCATTCTCGTAAAATTCTTTCGCTTATATTCAAAAGTAATATTTGACATGACGTACTCGCAAAAAAATCTTCTAAAATTCCTTATTACATTTATATATATACGACAAAACAATTACAATTTTCTAAAAAAAAAACGAATATCAGTTTGATTATAATTATAATTGTTGTGGTATAAATAAACACAACTATCAAAATATTTTCATCCGTTTTAACGTGTTATTTACACGACTAAATTTAATCGCGCATTGTCCTGGTTGGTGAGACATTTTCACGCCTTTGTTCGCACCTTTGATGATTATCGATAATTGTCTGTTCGAGCCAAGCAGTGTTAAAATCATTGAAAACTACCTGGCGGGACCTTGATTGGTGTTCGACTGTTCAAGTTATGGGTAGTTCGAGCCATCAGAAGTAGAACAATATAGAACATATAGAGTTCTAGTTCGGGACCGGGCGGACTGTTCGAAAGAAGGGTGGTGTTCGAGCGAACGGTGTTCGAGCCATCGAAGTTTGACTGTAATGAAGTAATGAGTAATATATATGAAGTAATGAGTTAAATAAACTAAATTTAAAAGACCGAGACTAGGAGGCTAGCTCAATTTCAACCAGTGATCTGCTGGAGACTGGTATCAGTCACACAATCACTCTTAGAGATTGGACGACTTGTTTTAACCCTTTCCTCCATAGACAAACTGTTATTGCATGGGCAAACAGTTTAGATCAAGATCAGCTGGCACATCTGTGCCGTCTGATCAGGATCTTAACTGTAAACTTTTTGATTAGTTAGGTTATTTCTGACCAAAATGGGACCAGTGCAGATCCTGATCAGATGGCACAGATGTGCCGGCTGATCTGGATCTACTCTGATCGCACATGTGTAAAAACACGTATTTATGGAGGAAATGGTTAAATTCATCAACCCAGCCACAGGAGATAGGACACACTCTGTTGTATAATGTTCGGCCCTTAACCCTTTCCTTGATATATACGCAACCCTTTCCTTGATATATACGCATTTTTACGCATGTGCGACCAGTGTAGATCCAGATCAGCCGGCACATCCATACCGTCTGATCAGGACCTGCACTGGTAGCATTTTGGTCAGAAATAACCTAATGAATAAAAAAACGAACAGTTTAGATCCTGATCAGAGGGCACGGATGTGCCGGCTAATCTGGATCTAAACTGTTCGCCCTAGCAATAAAGGTGTATCTATACATGAAAGGGTTAACTATAAACACAACATCTTACACTTAGTCTAAAACACATGTATGGTTGCTTTGGTAGTGGAACATTGTGGATAGATATTGTTACTACATATTACCTCAAAATTAATTTAATGTAAAAAACAATCAAACCACAAGCTGCTAAGCTAAAAGGCTTGTGTAACTGTCTGACTGTTATTTCTGGCTAGGGCTTTAACCTGTATAATAAATAATGTTGTCTGCTCAACAATATTACATCATTCATGGAATAAAACAATCAGAAAACACATATTTGTATGATAGGTCTAATATTATAAATCTTGAATAGAATGCTCTGTATAATAGTCATTAACTGCACAATAAACTCATTATGAATAAACATTTTATATGACTGAATGGATCATGTTTAACCCTTAACTTGACATATACAGGTTTCATTCGTACATTCGTGCCATCTGATCAAGACCTGCACTGTTAGCACATGTTATAAAAACACATATATATGGAGTAATGGGTAAATAATTACTTCTATTTCAATTGTGAACTGCTGCACATGAATATCAATGACATCCATTCAAAATATTAAATGTTATAACAGTGATTTTACAAAGAACTGCATGGAAAATCAAGCTTTAAACCAATATACAACAGAATATTTTAACTGTTATATTTAAAACAATAGCTGTTATTGTTAACTAGAACTCCACGAGTCGAATGTGTCGCCTGACGAAATTTATGTTAGTCGACATAAAAAATTTTAATATAGTTTTTTGTTGTACAGTTAAAAGCAATGTGTTTGCACAAAATTAACATATAAGATAACCTTTTAATTGCAAAAAACATGCACAACAAGTTATGCTCTTGGCAAGAAATGCACTAAAAATCAATCAAATGGGAATAATTCAAAAACCAAATAAGGTAGAGTTAAGGTTCTTGTGCACTGCACTTCGAGTCGTTGCCAGAAATGTATACCAAGTTTGGAGTCATTTGAAAATATGGTGACAAAGTTGTGTGCCAAACGGAAGAACATAGAGTTACAGTTCTTGTGCACTGCACTTCGAGTCATTGCCAGAAACATGCATACCAAAATATGAGTCATTTGAACCTATGGTGACAAAGTTATGCTCTGGACACAAAATGCTCTATAAAAATCAAAGGGGAATAATTTAAAAACGTAACAAGGTAGAGTTATGGTTTTTGTGCACTGCACTTCGAGTCATTGCCAGAAACATGCATACCAAGTTTGGCGTCATTTGAACCTATGGTGACAAAGTTATGCTCCGGATAAGAATTGCTCTATAAAAAACAATCAAAGTGGAATAACTAAAGAAAGGAAGAAGGTAGAGTTATGGTTCTTTTGCACTGTACTTCGAGTCATTGCCAGAAACATACATACCAAGTTTGGAGTCATTTGAACCTAAGATAACAAAGTTATGTTCCGGACAAGAAATGCTCTATAAAAATCAATCAAAGGGGAATTATTAAAAAAAGGAACAAGGTAGAGTTATAGTTCTTGTGCACTGCACTTTCGACTCACTGCCAGAAACATGCATGCCAAGTTTTAAGTCATCGGTGACAAAGTTAGGCTCTGGATAAGGAAATCTGGACGCCGCCGCCGCCACAGACAAAGTAATCTCTATATGTCGCCTAGTCAGGCGACACAAAAATTGATGTTGTAAAATTTGCAAAACAAATCACAACAAGGAGGAGGTAAATAATTGATATTCAGCACTAAATGTGCTTTCAGTGTTATTAAGCTATTTGAGAAGAGACTGGATTGTTGAGCCCTTTACCCCAAGGGCAATGACTGTTAACCATGGGTGAAGAGTGTAGATCTACCAACATCAGCTGGCACATCCATGTCGTCTGACCAAGATCTGCCTGGTTCTCTTTTAGATTAATTAGGTTATTTCTGAATGAGAGCTTACCAGTATAGATCCAGATCAGATGGCATGAATGTGCTGGCTAATCTGGATTTACACTGGTCACACATGCAATAAACCCTTATTAATATATAGGTTTAGATTTAACATCCTGAACAGATATTATTAAATGTAATAATTGTGCATATGTACTGCATAGGCATTAACAACAAAGTAAGAAATGTGTATTAAAATACTACAGTTCAGCATAGTTAACACAGCATTTACAAATATTTAGTTGCATATCAGTTAAATATTTGCATATAAAAATAGTTTTTTCTTATCAAAAACAAACAAAACAAGTTTTGATTACTAGTAAAAAAATATAATCAAGAAATATAAGGGATGATCCAAAATTTTGTCACTGCCTCGGTTACGCAAACATTTGACGTCAGATTGTTTATAAGTTTAACAATAATAGCGCTCTATAACAATGTTTTGATAAACGCACTATGAGCTAACCACTGCACACAGATTATTTTGGTTTAGATTGTTTCCCGTTTAAGAAAAAAAGTTCATAAATAGAAAACAAGAGTGCCAAACTGACACAAAATACGCCCGTCAAAATGCTGATCATCAAAACGATCCGATGAAAATTAATTGACTTGGAGAGCAGATACCGCTAATTCAGTATTTGGACAATTCAAGGGCCATAATTCAGGAGTGCCTGGGGGGATTCGGCAGGTTATAGAACTTGGTCGAGATATTATGCCCACCAACATATTCACCAAGTTTGATAAAGACTGGATGAAAACTCTTTGACTTAGAGAGAGGAAACAGTAATTTTGGACAGTTCAAGGGCCATAATTCAGGAGTGCCTGGGGGGATTTGGCTGGTTATAGAACTTGGTCGAGATATTATGTCCACCAACATATTCACCAAGTCTGATAAAGACCGGATGAAAACTCTTTCACTTAGAGAGCGGAAACAGTAATTTTGGACAATTCAAGGGCCATAATTCAGGAGTGCCTGGGGGGATTTGGCTGGTTATAGAACTTGGTCGAGATATTATGCCCACCAACATATTCACCAAGTTTGATAAAGATCAGATGAAAACTCTTTGACTTAGAGAGCGGAAACCATGTGGACGCCACCCGCCCGCCCACCGGCCTGCCCGCCCGCCGCAGGTGTTCCCATAATACGTTCTTTTTTTCAAAAGGGTGTATAAAAACAGGGGCAAATGCAGACGAAACACGTTTGACGTGATGCCATATCATTCTGTGAGCAGCAGTTTATGTATAAATGAGGTGATTGCACCTTTACATTGTCCACGCATAGTTGATGAATGTCCATTGAAACAAGAAAATGTTGACACTCGAAAAAACGTTAATGCATTATATTACTTTTTTGCTACAAGCTAGGAAAATCCCGCTCTGGAAAAATGGAAATGGTAAACTTAACAGATAGTGAAAACTAGGTAAACAGAAGACTAGTCTTTAGAATGTATGACTGCTTTCGAGAGGGAGATGATCACTGGATGATCGTGCAAGAGCCAGAAGGCCAGCAAAATGAATGGATGCGAACATCAGAATAGAGACAGACGCTAATTTAACTTGTTAAGTTTGGTTTAACGTAGATATACATCGCATATATGTAATAAAATAATGTAATATATTAGTATTAAATATAAGAATTAAGTTTAAATGCATTTGATGAGATTATTAAAAACATATTTATTCAAAATAGTAATTTATCCTATATGATCTTGTGATTTTTGTAAGTAACGTCATCGACCTCGTTTGTGTGCGGCACTGGTTGCTGATCCGCTTTTTATAATAAACTGTTATTTATTAAACATTTGGCTTATGCAGATCAAACTTTACATGATATTCTGTAATACATTCATTTATATGTAAACCGACTTTGGTGGTTGTAACATTACTACAAAATGTGTTATATAGGCAGTGACAAAACTATTGGATCACACCTTGTAATACATGTACATTGAACACCAAAATTGTTGTGTTCCGATATTTCAAGCCTTAATATTGTACAGAGCATTGGTTAAGCATATCAAATATTTATATTTTACATGTTTTTAATGGCCCAGCATTTATCACATTACAGGACCCAAAATCATACTAGATGGGTGTTCAGTTGAACACTTGTGTCGCCCTCTGGTACTATGTCAGAATAAGAATGCAAGTAAAAAAAGGGGCATTACTCCAACTAGACTTAAAGAACATGGCATTATCATGAGCATGTAGTCATGAGCAATATAATTTGAAAGTTGGATAAAGAAATATTAAGAAATGGCAAAATGATAGTCAACGTTAAGTTTTTGGTGTAAAAATCCAAGTACAAAAAGGGGAAAAATCCATCAAATTTATTAATGAATTTGGTATCATCATAAGCATGTTGTCATAAGCAATATAATTTGAAAGTTTAATGAAGAAATATTGAGAAATGGCGAAGTAATAGCCAACGTTAAGTTTTCATGTCAAAATCCAAGTTAAAAAAAGGGTCATAACTCCATCACATGTGACCATGACCTAAAGAATTCAGTATCATAATGAGCCTGTTGCCATAAGCAATATAATTTAAAAGTTTGCCCAAGAAATATTAAAAAATGGCAAAGTTAAAGCCAGCATTAAGTTTTCGTGATGGACAGACGGACGGATGGACAGACAGACAGACCGAAAAAGCGATCCCTATGTACATACCTGCCATATCCCCCGCTGGGGGGAAAAATCCCCCGGAATTTAGAGCCATCCCCCGGTCCCCCGGCGGGAGACGAAAATCTCCCGGAATTAAGAAAGTTAAAAAAATTCATTTTTGTCGCTTTCATCAGACATTTGTCCAAATGCCCAATACACAGTTACATATCGCGGACAATCCGATGGTTGTGTCAAGACATTCCAAGTACGTCTTATTAGTGAGAGGATTATTGATTATTTGATGAGAATTGACACTTAACAGAATTGTTTATTGGATAATTGATTGTTTGTATAGGTAAATGTCATTGAAATCACAAGCATACTGTCTGTTTTATCAACAATTAGCGGACTCATTTAAGGATTGAAGGTATTTTATGATGTCCAAAATTATGTGTGTATCCTTTCGGGTCAAAATTATTCGTCTTTTGACCAGCAAGTAACTTTTGGCACGTTTGCAAATATTTTTTTTTTCTACAATGAAGGAAGAAACGGCCAGTTGAGCTGGTTCTTGCAACCTGGGTTCAGTTGTGTTGCTCGAACACAATTTTGGGGCAATTTTTTAGCATACTTAGACAGATCCAGACAGACTCCTAGTCTAGTTTGACTGCCGAGACCATGTTAATGAGGTTTAGAGTTACAGTGGTTTTTGATTCAATTTAACACAAGGCAGTCGGAACGACAGCAATATCCCCCGCCGCAGATGTGAATGTGGGAACGGTTATAGATGGTTAAGAGCAAATTAAACAATAGCTCTGGGCAACAGGCAGGCAGGTGGAAGCCAATTCAAGTGCAAGGGTATGTCATGTTCAGATAAGTTTCAGAGTATTGGCCTGCTCAAACACCAGAGGCATCCTTGACCTTGAGCCAGCCAGGATGGAACATGGGTTCTGCACATCAGGTTCATGAACTAAACGTTTCACTTAAGTTTCATGATATTCATTCCAGGGGTTCAGAAGATATGAACAGGACACGAAATGCATGGTTCAAATCTTCAAACACCACTGGTGACCTTGACATTGAGCCGGCCATGTTGGAACATGGGTTCTGCACGTCGTCTTGATGGGGAAAACATTTGTCTAAAGTTTCATGAAATTCCTTCTAAGGGTTGAAAAGTTATGGACCGGACACGAAATCTGCTCAAACACCACAGGCGGCCTTGACCTTGAGCCAGCCAGGTTGGAACATGGGTTCAGCACATAATGTTCATGAACTGAACATTTCACTTAAGTTTCATGATATTCATTCCAGGGGTTCAGAGACCTCCAATTAACCTGCCAGTTGGTGTATATACACTGTATACAGCTGAGACCTCTCTTAAATTTAGTCTTAACATTTTGAGAATGTGCTACAAATTTGTTGTTGTTGTTCTTGTTGCTGTTACATATATTATTTACAAACAGTGAATAAAATATTCCGAAAAGCCTGATTTTCAAAGTGCCATAAAGTAAGAAAGTTTATTTGGGCAGTATCCAAAGAAAATGACAAAATTTACCCTATAAAATCTTCCAGAGCTAAGTTCTTAATATTCCATAACACAGATCTAAACAGCAAAGTACACTAGCTCATTGACCAGCAACTAGAGGAATACTGATAATTCATCCTAATATCATCTTAACATCGAATCTAAATATAGCTGAAGACAGGAAGAAATATTGGATATTGGATACTTGAAATTTTCACTCTGCTACTAAAAGTTTTGTTTCAAATTTTATCACTGGACAACCAGTGAATGAATTGTTCAGCAAAAGATTGAATTTTAAGATGGTATAAAGTTTGTGTCAAAATCTGGATGATAACTGTAGAAAATCAAAGGTTAAAAACAGATTTTAAAGGAACAAAAATTTTAAAATCCACAGGGCGGGGCCCCTGGGCAATTCAAGAACATGATTTTAATTATTTGAGTAGAGATCATCAATATCAATATTCATACCAAATTTGATGACAATCGGACAAAAAATGTGACCTCTATTGTGTTTACAAAATTTTTGCTTTAATCTGACCTAGTGACCTTGACATTGAGCCGGCCATGTTGGAACATGGCTTCTGCACGTCGTCTTGATGGGGAGAACATTTGCCTAAAGTTTCATGAAATTCCTTCTAGGGGTTGAAAAGTTATTGACCGGACACGAAATGTGCGCGCTCGGAAGGACAGACGGACGCACGGACGGACGGACGAAGACAGAGAAATATGCATTTCAGGAATAGCCACTCGGAAAACACAGTGTCCCCAGTAACTGAATATCAATCAGTATGTAACTTCACATAATATCTGAAAAAAGGGGTAGATTCATCTAAAATATTTAAACTGCATTTACATCATAGAAAGAATAATTAACAAGATAAACCTGTGAGCTAATGCTCACTAGTGATACCCCCGCTTTGAGAAATATATGACTTTCAAAATGTAATTTGCAGGCAATTGTCATATGTATGAAGGGTGTCAAAGATTTCCAAGTATTTACCTATATACATATAAAATACTAGATGTTTTTTGTGAAAAATGCAAGTCTCCCCCCTGTGCATCATCCCCTGTGACCTTGACCTTTGACCTACTGACCCCAAAATCAATAGGGTTCTTCTACTCAATAAGGGCTATTACCCTATTTAGTTTGAATGCTCTGGGTCAAGCGGTACTTCAGTTATTGACCGGATACGGTTTTCACTCTTCATGCCCCTGTGACCTTGACCTTTGACCTACTGACCCCAAAATCAATAGGAGTCTCTATTCAATAAGGACATCCATTGTATGAAGTTTGAAGGCTCTGGGTGAAATAGAACTCCTGTTATTGAGCGGAAATGGTTTTCACTCTACAGGCCCCTGTGACCTTGACCTACTGATCCCAAAATCGATAGGGTTCTTCTACTCAATAAGGGCCATCACCCTGTGAAGTTTGAATGCTGTGGGTCAAACGGTACTCCAGTTATTGAGCAGAAACAAAGTGTGACAGATGGACAGACGGACAGGGCAAAAACAATATGTCTCCCCCAGAGGGGGGGGGAGATAATAAATATATAAAATATCAGGCTGCTGCATGTTATAGTGCATAGAGGTGGGGGAGATATAATAAATATATAAAATATCAGGCTGCTGCATGTTATAGTGCCTTAGAAAAATGCGACACAAATTGTGCATGTATGTCATCTGTATATGTAAAGATCTAAGTATTCGGTGAACAAGCAGTAGGTGAGCAAGGAGCATAAAATCGCTTGACACCATATGGGAATATATGATAAAGCAATAAGCAAAATATAAGGCTGCTGCATATTTTAGTTGCTAAGAAAACTACAACGGAAATTGTGCATGTATGTCAACTATGTGCACAAATCTAAGTATTCGGTAAACAGGAAGTAGATGAGCAAGGAGCATAAAATCGCTTAACACCATATGGGACTATAGGATAAAGCATTATGCAAAATATCAGGCAGCTGCATGTTATAGTTGTTTAGAAAACTGCGACGGAAATTGTGCATGTATGTCAACTATGTGAAAAAATCTAAGTATTCGGTGAACAGGAAGTAGATGAGCAAGGAGCATAAAATCGCTTTACACCATATGGGACTATAGGATAAAGCAATATGCAAAATATCAGGCTGCTGCATGTTATAGTTGCTTAGAAAACTGCGACGGAAAATTAACATGCCTTTTGGACGAAGTAATGCACCTTCATAGTAACAAAATCTAAAAATATGATGCAAACAGGAAGTAGATGAGCAAGGAGCATGAAATTGCTTTACACCATATGGGACTATAGGATAAAGCAATATGCAAAGTATCAGGCTGCTGCATGTTATAGTTGCTTAGAAAACTGCGTCGGAAATTTTGTTACGGGCGGACAGACGGATGGACAAGGGTAAAACAGTATACCCCCTTTTCTACGAAGCGGGGGTATAATAAATGTGAACTTGCCCCTTTGATCAAAATTAATTTCTTTTTTAATGATAACAATATAACTCTTGTAGAATGCTGGGTAAAATAATTCAGAAAATCAATGTACATTACAGTGACTATGTCGAGTACACTGTGCCTAGAAATAGGAATAATTGCACATATCTCAAGGTTTAGATACGAATATGTTTTAACCCTTTACTTCATTGCCCAAGGTTATAAAACTGAGCATGGAAACCAGTCTCAAATCTCAAGCATCTGATTGGCTGAAATGGCGACCAGTCGCCATTTCAGCCAATCAGATGCTAGAGATTTGAAACCAGGTCGCCATTTCAGCCAATCAGATGCTTGAGATTTGAGACTGGTTTCCAACCTCAGTTTTATAACCTTCAGTCCATGTCAACTTTTTATGCATTTACGACCAGTGAAGATCCAGATCAGCCTGCACATCCATTCTCTCAGATTAGGATCTGCACTTTTTGCTTTTTAGCCATAAATAACCTAATAAATAAATCAATAAGCGAACAGTGCAGATCCTGAACAGATGGCAGAGATGTGCTGGCTGATCTGGATCTACACTGTTGGCCCATGCATAAAGGCCTGTATATGGAGGATAGGTTTAAATATGTTTTAAAAATAACTCTTTGAGAAAACCATCTCTCTCAGATTCTGAAAACATTGACATTTTCCTAAAACCCAATTTTCTTCTTTTTCCTAGATTTTTCCATTTTCTTTGCTTCTTCTTCTTCCAGTCGTCTTTCTAAGGCCTGACGACGCAGAAGTTCTGTGTCCTGAAATATAACAGCCATACGGTCATTTTTACAAGTAAAAGGAGAGGAAGTAGTAGCATGGTTCATTCTAAGCCCAAGATCATAAAACTATGATTGGAGACCAGTCTCAAATCTCAAGCATATGATTGGCTGAAATGGCGACCGGTGGCCATTTCACTCAATCAGTACTTGAGATTTGAGACTGGTCTCCAGATTTAGTTTTACTATCATGGGCCATGAGCTACAGAAATCTCTCACATCAAATACTGTTGATATTTGTTCTGCATTACTTAAGCTGAAGCTTACTTGGAATAAGTTCTTGCTGAGAAGTGTTAAACTTAACACTTTACTCCATGGGGTAAAACTTTTATCCTACATGTGACCAGTGTAGATCCAGATCAGTCTAATCAGGATCTGCACAAGATGCTTAAGCATATTTAGTTATTTTTGACCAAGAGGTGACAAATTTTGATTCTGATTTTTAATGGTTGTGCAGGCTGATCAGAATCTTCGCAGGTCACAACTGCACAAAAGCTGTATTTATGGAGTAAGGGTTAAGTTACTATTGGAAACATTTTTGTTTAGAAAAGTCAATAGATTTGTACACTCATCAACAAAGTTTAACCAAAAATGCCTCCAATACATGAATTTATAACCAATGCAGATCCAGATCTCTTTCAACCATTGCTCAAGATCAGAATACTGAAACTGGGAACCATTCTTTAATCTGAAGCAGCTGATTGGATAATACCTTGTTAGCTCTCCAAACTGACCAATCAAAATCACTTTTCTCCATACGTAAGTGAATGATTGGCTGAGAAATGCTCACATCACGATTCTTAAATGTTATCTATGCATGGAATAAAACATGGAAACATTTCTGTGTAAACACAGAATGATAAGTTACAAAAATCCCTGTAGTACTTACCTTAACAGGAGAGGTATCTGGTGTGCAATTTGTCTTGGACGGACTTGGTGTTTTATTTGGTGACTTGTTTGGTGACTTTGATGGCTGAAGGGAGGGAGGGAGGCGCGAGTTGCCCCAGGAAGATCCCGTTGAGGTTCTTCGGGGATCTTCTACACTACTCATGTCATCCAACAAACTCTCATCTTCTGATCCATCTGTCTCATACAAAATACAGGGTCCAAGATCATAAAACTAACTCTGACAGGAGACCAGTCTCAAGTCTCAAGCTCAATGACCATTTCAGCCAATCAAATGCATGAGATTTAAGACTGGAACAAATTCAATCTCTGTTTAATGATCTTGGGCCTAGATAACAACATTAAGTTTCTTCTAGGATTCACTGCTAAAACACTGCTCAATCTATCTATAGAAATTGCTGTTTGCCTATATATCAGTTACCCTCTCATGTACTGGTTTTTATGTTTTACTGGTATATGGCTGTTATCCCATCTGCAAACAGTAGAACAAGATCAGATGTGTAAACTAATCAGGATTTACACCCTTCACATATGCAATAAAACCCATGTAAAGAGAAAGAGAGTCAATGGTAAGCTCAACAGTTGTGTGCATCTTATCTTTCATTCTATACACAAAGACTTTTAGTACTTGTGAAAAAAGTAGTTTTCAAGTAAAGTTTAGAAACATGCTCCCATCCTTTATTTAAATCAATTATATGATTGTTTAAGCCAAGCCAAAAAGCTACTGCTAGACTTAATGCCTAAGGTTATAAAACTGAGCATGGAAACCAGTCTCAAATCTCAAGCATCTGATTGGCTGAAATGGTTTCCATGCTCAGTTTTATAACCTTGGAACTTAGTTTATTACAATTTTATTTATTCTTTTTTTAAACTCTCTTACCACAAAATTGTTTAAAAGTTGGCGTAAGTATGCAATCTGGTCAACTGTTTGCTATTACTCAGCTATATGAGAAATTAACAAATTCAGTCACATTATGAAAATTCAGCAGATAAAAAGTAACTAGACCTGGTTGCCCTCTGATACTTTGTCAGAATAAAAATCCAAGTACAAAGATGGGCATAACTCCATCAAATGTGACCTTGTTATAAGGAATTTGGCATCATCATGACCATATTGTCATAAGCAATATGATTTAAAGTTTGTTACAGAAATATTAAGAAATGGCAAACGTTAAGTTTTTGTGAAGGACGGACCAACAGGGTGACAAATTGATCCCTATGTATCGCCTCTTTTTTTTATAAGGGCAACACAAATACTTGGAATAATTGTAATTTATTCTGCTTATTTTTGAACTGCTCTGATTTCTCCCTATCAACACTTTACCTTTAGCTGGAGATCTGTTCACCCAGGCTCGTTTAGTCATTATCTGTCTATAGAGATCCTGATTCTTTACATCAAACGTCTTCAGCTCTGTATCTCGGACTTGGTTTTCAAAATCCTGAAGCAGACAAATCCAGTGTCAGTATTGTACATGTATAACCTATATCACAGTGCATTCATGTCAGAAGATACTCAAATTATCCTGTGGACACAGCCAAATATATCACATGGAAAACATAGAAGTGGGTTTCACTAAACTAATCGATCTATCATTAAAAATCTATCTTTGCCCTTTATCAACCTCTGTGATGACATTGGATTTGAATTCTAGAGTTTTGCTGTCCACTTTACGATTAGTGCCTTTCTTCTCTACTGCCGCTATCCACCCCCACCCCCGTTGCTGGGTCCTTCACAAAGTTGCTTAGCAATCGCTATTATTCTTGTGGCCGATTTAGCTATCCCCCCGATACCGGTTCTTCACTAAGTTGCTCAGGTTGATCAACACATTTTGAAATTTAGGCCGCATTGTAGAATTCGTTAGCTTGTATTAAAAAATAATGCTTTATATGACGTACTCGCGGAAAAAACTTCTATTATAACAAGCAAATTCGTTGAATTTATATCCCCAGCCGAGTACTGGTTATTACTAACACAACAGCTGAAGACATAGGGCTTTATTTAGATATTTATCATGGATGGCAAAAACAGTGAAAAAAAAACTTCAGATGGTGAAAAGGGTTGGGCAGCTCACCAGAATATAAAAATGAGACGAAAAGTCTTCAAGTTGTTAAAATGATGAACGCAGTAGTAAAAATATAGCGCGGTATTTGATTGAAATCCATGCAGAAGTTGCATAGAAGTAGCACTGAAACGAATACTACTTTTATGCATAGTGCATAACTTATCAAAGGGCCATAACTCTGTGTTAATCGGTCACACCAGAACAAGACAACAATACGGACATCTTGTCTTGGTATTGATGGTTTCCATAGTTTCCTGCTAAGAAATAGCAAGGAAACAAATACTGCTCTACATGCAAAATGCATATCTTATCAAAGGGCCATAACTCTGTGTTAAAAGGTCTGACTGAAACAAGATGACAATATGCACATCTCCTGCTTGTATTAAAGGTTTCCAGAAAAAATTCATTGAAATCTATCTAGTAGTTGCAGAGAAATAGCGTCGAAACAAATACTGCTGTATATGCATAATGCATAAGTTATCAAAGAGCCATAACTCTGTGTTAAACCGTCTGACAGGAACAAGACGACAATATTCATATCTCCTTATGGTATTGATGGTTTCAAGAAAGTTTCATTGAATTCCATTCAGTAGTTGCAGAGAAATAGCCCGGAAACAAAAAACTGCTCTATGTGCATAAGGCATAAGTTATCAAAGGGCCATAACTCTGTGTTCAACAGTCTGACCAGAACAAGACGATGATATGCGCATCTCCTCTTGGTATTGATGGTTCTCAGAAAGATTCATTGAAATCCATCTGGTAGTTGCAGAGAAATAGCGCGGAAACGAATACTGCTCTATATGCATAATGCATAAGTTATCAAAGGGCAATAACTCTGTGTTAAACAGTCTGACTGGAATAAGACGACAATATGCGCATCTCCTCTCGGCATTGATGGTTCTCAGAAAGATTCATTGAAACCCATCCGCTAGTTACAGAGAAATAGCGCGGAAACGAATACTGCTCTATATGCATAATGCATTAGTTATCAAAGGGCAATAACTCTGTGTTTAATGGTCTGACCGAAACAAGACGACGATATGCGCATCTTCTCTTGGCAAAGATGGTTTCCAGCAAGTTTCATTGAAATCCATTCAGTAGTTGCAGAGAAATAGCGCGGAAACGAATACTGCTCTATATACATAATGCATAGGTTATCAAAGGGCCATAACTCTGTGTTAAATGGTCTGACCGGAACAAGACAATGACATGCGCATCTCCTCTTGGTACTGATGGTTCCCACAAAGTTTCGTTGAAATCCATCCAGTGGTTGCGGAGAAATAGCGCAAAAACGAAATTCGGACGGACAGCGTGACGACCTGACGACGTGACACCGTGACGGACGGACAACGCCAAAACAATATCCCCCTCGCGATTTCATCGGCGGGGGATAATAATTTTCTAATTAATTTTATAAATACGACAAAACAATTAAAACTTTTTTAAAACAAATAACAGTTTGTTTATAATTATTAATAGTGTTGTATAATTAACCACAACAATCAATTTTTTTCATCCGATTTGATGTGTTATTTACACGACTTAATTAAGTAGCACATCGTCCTAATCGGCGAGACATTTTGCGCCTTTGTTCGCACCTTTGATGATTACCGATAACAGTCTGTTCGAGCCAAAAGGTGTCAAAACATTGAAAACTAACTGTTGGGACTTTGACTGGTGTTTGACTGTTCAAGTTATGGGTAGTTTGAGCCATCGGAGGTAGAACAATATAGACAAGAGCTGTCACTGGAATTGACATATGCCCCGGAAATGCAGCTTGAAATCAAATAGGTATACATATGTAATAAATAAACATATGTAATGAAAAAAATGCTTGTGGAAGATGAAGCATACTGCATGCATATAATGTGAAAGATGAAAGGATCATAATTATGTTTCAAGTCTGTAGTAAATATATAGTTAAATAAAGTTAAATATTAATATGAACAAGAGGTCCATGATGGCCCTTTATCACTCACCTGAGTGCAACGTCTCGATATGGTGAACATTTACATCAAGTTATTTTAAAATCCAATAAAAAACAACAAATCTACAGCTTGGAAAAGAAAATGCTATTTTTCGTAACAGTGACCTTGACCTTTGACCTACAGGCATGGGTATTGTAAGCAACACATCCCTTTGTCATGGTGAATATTTTTGTAAAGTTATTTTGAAATCACTTCATTCATTAGGAATTAACAGCCAAGACAAGAAAATGTTATTGCGTTAACAAAATTTACCTTAGGGTTAGGGTTAGGGTTTAGGGTTAGGGTTAGGGTTAGGTAAAAAGGCCCATAACTCAGCCAAAAATAATCCGATCAGAAATTCCTTTGGATATGCATAACAAGTCTTGGTGACAAACACTCCTGTGAAGTTTCAATGAAATCCCTCAAGCGATTTCAGTTTACGTTAGGGTTAGGGTTTAGGGTTAGGGTTTAGGGTTAGGGTTAGGTAAAAGGTCCATAACTCGGCCAAAAATAATCCGATCAGAAATTCCTTCGGATATGCACATCTATGCTTGGTGACAAACACTCCTGTGAAGTTCCAATGAAATCCCTCAAGCGGTTTGGGAGAAGAAGCGAGGACAAGATTTTGCTTCAAAGGGCCATAACTCAGCCAAAAATAATCGGAGCAGAAATTCCTGACGATATGCACAACTAGGCTTGGTGACAAACATTCCTGTGAAGTTTCAAAGAAATCCCTCAAGCGGTTTCAGAGGAGAAGTGAGGACAAGATTATTTCGGACGGACGGACGGACGGAAGGACGGACGGACGGAAGGACGGACGGTCCGATTACTATATGCCTCCCTTCGGGGGCATAAAAATATAGGGTTCTAGTTTGGGACCAGATGAACTGTTCGAGAGAAGAGTGGTGTTGGAGCAAACGGTGTTCGAACCATCGAAGTTCAACTGTATATGGTAACATACAGGCACCTTTGGGAAAAAGAAAAACCAGTCCATAAGCTTAAAATCATCTTAAGCATGCTCGCTAAAAACTGCCAGAACTTAGATATCTATACTGGTAGCTGACTTACACATATCCGTATTAACCCTTTCCTCCACAGACACACCTTTATTGTGTGGGCTACCAGTGTAGATCCAGATCAGCCGGCACATCTGTGCCATCTGATCAGGATCTGTGCTGTTTGCTTTTTAATTCGTTAGGTTATTTCTTACCAAAATGCGACCATTGCAGATCCTGATCTGACGGCACGGATGTGCCAGCAGATCTGGATCTACACTGGTCGCACATGCGTAAAAATGTATATTTGGAGGAAAGTGTTAAATATAATTTCTCATAAAAATTGCTAAGAAGTTCCCAGGGCGTAAGCTGTTGATTTTTATAATGAGCCAGTGAATATTGCCATTTTTTAAGACTTCTGTGCTCAAACTGTCTGAACACATATCATGTGAAAACGCTGATAAGTGTGGTATTATTATATTTCATGGGGATTTAATTTTCACTTATTTCACAGAGTGCACTAAGGAAACACCTAAAATATTTTTAATTTTGAGATTTTCCCAATAGGCTCCTGCAAGTTTCTCTACACACACCTTTGTGGTCAGAAAGGAAAAGTCTACACACACCTTTGTGGTCAGAAAGGAAAAGTGCCTTAACTGTAAGCACAGCAACATGCATAATAAGAAAGCAAAGGTTTTACTGGCATAAACAATATTGAAGATTTTCCATTCATATTCCAAAAAATGAAAAATGTTTCAGAACCTAAATAAACTAATCAACAAAATAATTTATGAGTACTTACAGATTTCCGATGCCAAGTTTTATAATATTGTGCTAAAAGTTATACATGTAATATGTATAAATGTTGTCAGAAGGCTGAGGAGAAAAGAAAGCATGGGTTTATAAAATGATTAATTTCAAATCGGAGATGACAAACAAATAAGGAAAGAGAACCTGTGGGGTTACCGCCTTGAGACTGTCAGTAGCATTTACAGCTGTAAGTGTATTGCTAAATAACTAGTAGTCTTATAATACTGCAGAAAAATAGCGAAGTCACAGATGTGCTGGCTTATCTGGACCTACACTGTTCATCCATAGATAACAACCTTTTCCACTGGAGTCAAGGGTTATTTAACAATCAGGTAAATAAAGAACTACAACCAGCTACCTTTGAAGTCATCATGCTCATCTCAAAGGCTGTCTCAACAAATGTTGGTGTTTCCATATGCTCTGAAAACAGAAAAACAAAGCCAGTGGGTAAACATGCATGTACATGGCTAAATTACAACTTTCTCGGAACTGTTTTTTATTTTCAGATGTAAAGCATTTGATAAGCCACATAGCTATGACAATAAACCACTCACAAAATATTACACAGATCCAACATTGCACATTGGTTCAAGTTGTATTTTTGGCATGCACAAGTTGCTGTAAAAACAAACAACATGCCTTTATTGATGCTGTCTTCAGTGTTGCTGTTACACTGTGCCCAAGGTTATAAAACTGAGCATGGAAACCAGTCTCAAATCTCAAGCATCTGATTGGCTGAAATGGCGACCAGTTAATTTCATGGAGGTTGCATTTTTTGACTATGGAGGTAAACAGCAACAATATCTGTCAATGAAATGCGACTTCAAAGAAAAATGTCGGCTCGTATTGAGACTGTGATGTTTTGTCGGCTCTGCTATGAAATCGTTTGATCTACAAGAAGTGTGTAGGCCTTTGTGACATTTGACATTTTTTAGCTGGTTTTAGTTGGTTGATGATGCAATAATACTGAAATATCATACTGGAGATAAAATTAGGATGTAATTTATAAATTATGGAATAGTTCACGATAGTTAGTGTTTTAATATTTATTTTACATTTACGTAAATGTCAGAGTTTGTGTCATAAAATAATTAAAATTTCTGCAAGCATCTAAACAAACTAGATATACGGTCTTTAATTCCATTACAATAATTTAAGGCCGATCCGATTTTGATCTTGGTGTTATTAGTCAGTCTCTTGCTGTTTTGCATTTTTTATTTGAAATTTGGTAATTGTATGTCTTGTAAGAAATATTATTTGTCTTGTGTGGGGAATCATGACGTTACGTGGAATTATGCATAATCTCGTTAGTTGTGTATTAGGTAGTATATTTGCGCGGGAAAATCGGGTCATGTATTTTTCGCGGGAAAATCCGGACATGTATTTTGCGCGGGAAAATATAACACGGTTTCACTTATTAACGCGGTCGGGATGATGGACCCGCTATACTGCGTTATAAAGAGTCCGCAGTGTATTTTCCATGGATATTATCAATATAAGGGATGCTTAAGTTCCCTATAGAAGTTGATTGCTTGCCTGAAGTGGTCAGATGGCAAAAGTAAGTCATTTTCATAAATTTGTTTTGATCGCTGATAATGCGGATGAATAGTGATTGGGCAACGATATATAACTAGTTATATATCGAAAATATATAACAGGTGTTGTTACACACCCACACCTGAAGGTATGTGATAAAATGAAATAACCGGACTGGTCTTTCAGTTCGAGGTTCGAATTATCGGGTGTTCAAATTATCAAAGGTTGATGCATATGAGATATAAAGGTGTTTTGCCGGGACCGAGAGACAAGCTCAAAATATATATGGTGTTCGAATGATCAAAGTTCAAAAGAAAGAAGTTGGACGGTAGTTTACACATTAAAATATGATGCCATATTGTGATACATTGACTTGTATCAAACAGCTTAATACAATAAATACTTTTTAAAGGCAAATACATGTAATGAAATTATTTTTAAGAAATGGCTGAATTTCCTTTTTGTATTTCCTTCAATGTATCCTGTCAACAAGTAGCCTAAAAACTAAAGAAATACTTGAACCAGTGCCCAAGATCATAAAAATAAATCTGGAGATCAGTCTCAAATCTCAAGCATCTGATTTGTTGAAATGGCGACCATTCGCCATTTCAGCAAATCAGATCCTTGAGATTTGAGACTGATCTCTAAACTTAGTTTTATGATCTTGGGCCCTGGTTTATAATTAGCTCTAAGATACCAACTTCTGGTGCACTTGGCCCCTTGGTGTTTATAATCTTCTATTTGTTTGTCTTTATTCTGGATGATCTTGATAAGCTCTTGTTGACGCCGCGTCAGCTCACCCACCATGGCCATCAGTGGTTTGATCATATGCTCTGTTCCCTGGGAATAACAAGATTCACTGTAATCTAATGTTAACTTTGTTCCATTCGGCTCAAAGAGAATCAGTCAGATCTGATTTGATGAGCTACTGTTGAACAACTTTATTAAGTGCACAGTGAATTTCATTTATTTCACACTTGGACGTAAATGCAAATACAAAACATAAGCAACATTTATAAATATGATTAGATTCCACAACAGTTATTACATTTCTTTCAGTATTAAAGGGGAACAACTCTAAAGCAGAACTGAATTAAAAACATTTAAATACCACAGATGTTTCAGCAGGTTTACACTGGAAGTTCCAAACAAAAGGCATGCCTGCTAGCTCAGTGTTGATGCTAAGCATAACACTGCTCCCCTCTGTATCACCATCTTTTCTTGCCGTTAACTGAAAATACAGCCAGAAGTCCCTGCAATGTCTGTGTCCCAGATCATAAAACTAAAACTGTAGACCAGTCGCAAATCTCATCTCCATTTCAGCTCACCATAAAACTATGAGTGAAGACCAGTCTCAAATCTTAAGGATGTGATTTGATGAAATTGAGACAAGTCTCCATTTCAGCCAATCAGATGCTTGAGATTTGAGACTGGTCTCCATTCTCAGTTTCATAATCATTTGCCCAGATACTTGAGCTTTGAGATTGGTCTCAAACCTCATTTTTATGATAATGTGCCGTAGTACACACAACAATGAGACTGGGATAATGTGCTAACTTTGAACATGCACCACTCCTTATATAACCCACTCTATGCTGAGATTATTATTCTTTTCTTACAAGTATGTGAAACAAATGTTTAATCACTGTCATGAAAACATGGCCATCCCTCTTTAAATATTTGACCTTAAACCTTTGCTCCATATAAATGGGTTTTATCGCATGTGGGAAAAGTTTAGATCAATATCTGTCAAGGTAGCCTTTGCGACGAGAGTATAGTATTTTCATCTACTTTTTAAAGACCAGGGCTCTCACTAGAGGGAGACTAGGGAGAAGTCGTCTCCAAAAGGTAACCAGACTTCTCCCTTCTTTGAGCTATTGGAAAAGTCATTTTGTATAGACTAAATATAGAAATAATGTTGTTGACTGCAAACTTCTCCATAATTCAATAAATTATGACAAAAGTTCTCCCTGATTTCCAAGTCTACTGATAGCCTTGAAGGCCCATCAAGCCATTTTTATGGGCCAAATCTTCGTTTGCATCATTTCTGATTAAAGAACAAGCCTGAAATGAGAACTTACAATATGTATACACAGACAGCATTATGTAGTAAGTTGACTGACTACCTTAATTGATGTGTTAGGGTCATCCTGTGTTTTATCTAAGACACTCTTGATCTGATCCAAGATCCTTGTTAATGGAGCCTCAATCCCAGGATTCAGTTTCTGAAATATTAAATATACAGTTCTTGTAATACACCTGATAGTAGATCAACAAGGGTGAAGTCATACAAGATTCTTGTTGAAGGTCTTATAACCCTCCATATACGACTTTTATCACATGTGAGACCAGTGCCCAAGGTTATAAAACTGAGCATGGAAACCAGTCTCAAATCTCAAGCATCTGATTGGCTGAAATGGCGACCAGTCACCATTTCAGCCAATCAGATGCTTGAGATTTGAGACTGGTTTCCAATCTCAGTTTTATAACCTTAAGCCCAGTGCAGATCCAGATCTGCCAGCACATCAGGCCATCTAATCTGAACAAACACTTGCTGCATCACTGATCAGATAGAAATAATCTAATAAATCTAAAGCAGTTTAGATCCTGATCAGAAAGATAAAATGTGCCAGCAGATCTGGATCTATACTATTCGCCTACGGGTTGCAACCATATCAAACCATGGAGTAAAGGGATAATCAATCTGCAAATATACTGACACAATATAAAAACTGGGGAAGATACATGATAAAATGTTATACCAGCTAGAGGGTGTATTTGATTTTCTTTAGTACATGTATTGAGAATATAGTTTGCTGTCATGTAAAAAAAATGGTTTGTAGGTCAAAGTTGTATATTCAGTGCCTGGTGAATAGCTGCTAAAAGATAATATTTGCCTACTTAAAAGATGCACGTAAATATTTGAATGGTGCTCCGATTTAAGGGCAGGGCCAGGGGCGTAGGCAAGTATTGGATATTGTGGCAGGGGAAATTGTGTAACATAATTTAATAATTGGACGTTTAAATAATAAAACTTGAGATGCACGAATGGTTATTAGGTTTGTTTATGACTCAACAATCTTACAAGGCTTTTTTTCTTCCAGCTATTTATGGGCGCCATCCCCTCAGAATATTTCTTTAAAATCATGCAGTTTTCCCCAAAAAAGTAACTTTACAGCATGTTTTTTATTCCCCTTCAGGAGAAGAAATGATGATTTTATCCCAAACATTATAGGGCAAGCCTTGTCTTGTGACAATCAAAGTATGTTATTAAAAGTCAATTTTTTTGTTCTTTCTCTCCATATTCTCAATGAAAATTAATAAATAACAAAGTAAATTATTACTTAATGGAATGAACAGATGGTAGCTGACATGTTCTGTAGTGATAAAACAACAGACATACACAACTTACATCATTATGATGCAGAACGAGGTGAACAAGACTTACGCCAAAATGTCAAAACTGGTCATTTGCGTCAGTACACCAACTATTCTTAATCTGATTTTAGGATATTTCGATTGACAATTAAATGCTCAGCTCCCAGAGAGACCCTTAGCTTTGTAAATGCAAACTTCTAAGGTTGATTAGAAACATCCATTCCATATGTGCTCACATCTAAACATGAATTAAGAATTATTTTTTCAACATATATGATATATAAAGTAGCAATTGGACACTTAAGTTGAGGTAACATGTCACCATTGGATAGGTAACATTGGATAACATTAGTGCAATTTAACACGACCCTATGGTCATCTTCAGTTGTTAATCCCGCTGCGTGCAGCTAATTTAACTTATCAAAGCCTGTCATCAGTGTAGCAAAAACTTATGGTGAAATAAAAATATATACAATGGAGATCCAATATAACACGGTCCGTGGGGTCCAGACACTCAAACCGTGACATTATCGGATCCGCGATACTTCAGGAACAAAGGAACTAATGCATGTTCATATATATGAATGTAATGTTATGCTGGATAAGAATTGTAATAGAAATCTACATGTGAACAGTTATTAATCATTATGTTTTATCAGTATTTGAAATAAACCATTTTGTTGCCATGTTGTTGGTTTTTTCTCTCCAACCGCTGCTATAAAATTATTACAATGCGAGTTTTACTCATTAAAGTTTATACTGTGGGTTAATCTTGATATGCACTACTACATGTATTTGTAAGACCTGTACCCTTTAGAGAAAGACGCAGATTCTCAACATATTTCAAATTTGGACACAAGCTCAAAGCCAAGAAGCCAATTAACAACATCAGACACATTTATCATTTTATCAGCAGTAGGTGCAAAAAACAACCATTCAGTAACTATTTAGCTTTAATTGATTAGGAGAACCAGTGTTTGTACAGCAATTTAACAATTTTATGACAGTCTGCTTGTTAAAGAAATGTAGTAAACAATAATCAGGGGTTCCATTTGACCCGGAAGCTCGGGTTTAGACCCGGGAGATTTATAAAATACGCCAAATTGACGCGTCGTAAATCTGGAGCATGCGTCATCATGACCTGGGGCGAGTTCGACCTGTGCGTCAATCAAATCAAAAATAACATCGAAATCCCGCCTAACGCAATCACAACTGGCCAATCGTAAACGCCGATTTACCAATAATCAGTCTCGCTAATTGAAACGTTTCAACACACCTGTGGTTAGAAAGTTAATTGATGTGTAAACAAATTATCGATACTTCACGCGCGCCTGTATACTATGATCACTGATGATGGGACAATTATAGAAACATGAAAGGTTGATTGGTTTAATCAAATTTGTCGAGTAATGACAGGATTATCGGCAAGTTAAATCATCAAACGTTTTCTGATAACGGCGTGAACGGTAAATGGTTTTTTGTCTTTGAGATAGTAATTGTACAAATTCATAGACGCTGTGTCACTTTGCAACTGAATGTCGAAGTATTTTAATATTCCTAGGTAATCTCGATTAATACTTCACAAAGAAAGGGTTCAGACCAGCTTATTTCAATTTATGTCAGGCGGTCGAAAGCGACCCGTTGAGGATTCAAATGTTGACGCAAAATTCGATTTCGAGACTTTGCCCGGTACTCGCGTACAAAGAAATAAAACAGATGATTCGACCGAATTTTTCTCGAGTGCTTCTAAAAAAGTTGTGAGAAAGTTAAACTCAAATTGGCTAACATAATTTGACTGGTTCGCGCATGAACCAAACAGTGATGGAATCATGGCAATGTTCTGTACTTTGTGTAGAAATGGTAAAAAGAAAAACGCGTTTGCAACTAGCGGCAACTCAAACTTTCAACACAGTGCTCTTGACAGGCTTGCTAAAGCATACCCCGAACATTTGTTTGCTGGTTGTACCAGAGTGATATGATTCTTGTCAGTTGTCAGTCAGTAATGTGTGATTTTATTTATTATTGTCCATTGTTCATTTTGTTATTTGTCATATTGTTCAACAATATAAGTGAAGGCTGGTAAATATTCTATGAATAAAGATTGTGTAAAATTGATTTTAACAGTATTGTTTTTGAGTATATGAATAGGGAAAGCTTTGCAGCCGTCGGTTTCGCACAGCATTGCTTAACGCATACACGACCCCTGAAAATTTGATGATGACCCCTGAAAATTTGAAAATGACCCTTGAAAATTTTGGCCCAAGGGTCATTGACCCTTGGCTTTCAGAGCCAAGTGGAACCCCTGAATAATAAACAAACAATAAAGGAACAAAATAAAGATTATACAATATTTTTCAATGATACTATGTATGTTACTGAATGACCGTGGTTGTCTTTTAGACTTTTCTAGCATCTTATGGGGGGGGGGGGGGGGGTCCATGGGTCGACCGCATTATATTGGATTTTGAGATATAGTGGAGCTCCACTGTACAACAGTGGCTAGTCAAAATATTGGGGCAGCGACATCCACCCCTGCAGCTCCATAGGCTACGCCTGTAAGCAGATGAGGGCACACTGAATTTTTGTGCATTGTAATATACGTACAAACTCAAATTTTTCAACTTCACAATTCAGAGGTATGTTTTGCTTAAACCGGGTCCCTATGAGCCTACCTTTATCCGTTTTTGGAGGGGCTGGTCAGAAAGATTTTCCTGCCAGAAATGTACCAAATCAGTTAACAGTATTTGATAGCTGTCAGTGGTAAACATGTATTTTAAAAGGTATGCTTTGCCATCTATCCTCATAGGCTGCCAGGGAAAAGCGTCAAGGCCTGGTTTCCATTTTCTTCTCCATTCGACTTCGGTTGTCATTTTTGTTTATTTTGAAAGAGTGTCCTGCCCTTGCTCTGCTAAAACCCAGAGAACGGTAATTGTTGGACTGGTCCCTGAGCGTCTTCTTGAGAGTTTAATATTGTTTACTGAAACAGGGATATGCGCATTAAATTATTCAAGTCGCGCGAAAGAATTTGTCTACAACTAAACGAGAAGATGATTATGAAGATGTCGTGCCACCATTGTGCAACAAAAGAGGTAAGCGTAAAGGAAAGACAATTATAAAAATCAGTATGATAACGGGTCTGTGCTTACAGTCGAATTATTGAGACTAGGAAAAGGTCCTCCTCGAGCCCATACACCTAATTTCCTTACTCTGAATTACCTAAGAGTACCCACGGTACGTACCGACGCTAGATAAGGTTGGTTCACCATAGAACCCGGTTTAAACCCCCAGTGGCAATTTGTTTTGCCACTGACCGTTCCAAGGCGGTATCCCCAAAGGTTCTCTATTTCGTTAATTGTTTGCGGCGTCTCATTTGAATTAACATACTTATAACAAACATGCCCTGTTTTCCTCTCTTCTTTTTCGATGCCTCCCCAAGCTGTGTTTGGCGATTTCTGATATGCATATTTCACTTTTCTATGTACGTTCCAACGGTCAACTAGTGGATTTAAAAAGTTCCCTTTTCATACATTTTATAATCGCTGTACACATAGCGTTGTTTGTGCCCTTTGTGGCCGTTAAATTTCTCCCCGTACATTCAAACGTTGCTGTTATTAATTATATAGCCTTTTGAAGATCGTTGAGCATGATACCCGGGGCTAGGCAGGGTAAACAACACTATGCACTTCCGTTACTGTGCGAGACAAACCAGTGCCACGAACCAGCGTAGTTTAAATAGATGAAAAGGGAAAGCCCCCGAATATTTATATTGGAATGGTTCCTTTTGACATTGTTACTTGTGTTACTAAGCGACCAACAATTTGGCTTTTATTCTAATTTGAACAATGTAGTTTTGTTTACCTTTGTTAAAAGATTAACATCACTTAGAAATTTATTCCATTTTAATATCCTCTGGTGACTTCAGGTATGTAAGGCTGTTACTTTTTGTTACTATATCCCTGTAAAGTAAGTAAACAAATAAGATTTCTTTATCCTATTGTGTGTTTCTGTCTGTGGCGCATTAAATTCTGACACTATGCAAAAAGTTATTTTTCACTGACAGTTTTTACATAATTGATGGAAATTCACTTTAACCTACAGAAATCCAGTCTTCAGTTTTCAACATTTACTCTTTGCAATTGTGATAATGCCAGTGCATTAAGAAAACCAGCGACAAGAGTTTTTGGGCATGATCTAAGACGGATGTCTCGACGCGAAATCGCTCGTCGGATGAATTGTTCACCGGCGTCAACTATACACTCAATAATGGTTGAAATTATTTTTGAGCCAATGGCCATGCAGTATTTTTCAAATATTTCGTACCTTAATTTTCATAATGTTGCGCGTCGGAAATGTGTTTATTATAGGACAATTTGCTCAAGATTATTGTTCGAACGTTTAATGACGAACATGTATTGTTCGCTTACGATCTTTTAAAGCGTGGAAGTAGGCGTGACTTACAAAGATAGAGGTAAAGGAAATCATTTAAATATTGAGTTGAGCGTTGACTTTTTGGCTGATGATCAACTTCTTTAAATGTTTAACCCTTACTCCATAGAGACGTCTGTTATCACATAGGGACCAGTGTAGATCCAGATCAGCCATAAAATCAATGCCATCTGATCTGGAGTTACACTGTTCGTCGTTGTTGCTTTTTGTCAGAAATAACTTAGTGAGTCTAAAACCGGACAGTGTAGATCATGATCGGAATGCACGGATGTGTCGGCTGATCTGGATATTAACTGTTTTGCCAAGAGATAAAAGATGTATTTATGGAATAAAGGGTTAATGGAACTTTCAATGACGAACCCTTGTTTCTCCACCCAACATACACTGTCACACAGGTTTCCCCCAAGACCCATTGTATTTTCAGATAAAAAAAATGCATAATCCGCTTTCTAAAATATTCTTTCAGACATGTTTACAAGCCACAAAACTACTTGCAGTTTGACAGTTGGTTTTGTGTATACCCATATATGGTAATTTAGGCGGAGACTGTTTTGTCAGTTACAAAAATAATTTCAACCATTATATACTTTATAATTTATTTAGAGGCTTGTATGAAAAATTAAACGGTCGCCCAGCTGCACTGAGCCTGACCGTTTAATTTTCATACAAGCCTCTTAATGAACAATAACCTATATATAAAAGTTCTAATTGGTCATTCATTGCATATGTTTACAATGTATGCTAGTTTCGTTTCTTCCCTACGTCAAGAGAGGTTGTGGAAAGAACTGTTTTGTCTAGAAATCAATTGTCTAATGTCTTTTTAATATTTATTGATTGTTTTCTTAAACAAATCCAATACCATTTACTTACAGCGCATGGTCAAAATTTGAACAGTTTTTAATTAAAAGGGAGGTAATTTTAAACTTGGATACTTTGAAAGGGGGTTATTTAAACAAATGTGCTATTGATTAATCATGTTTTCTGTTTTTCCTTCTAATGAGTGGTCCTATTAAAACAAAACAAGGAATTAAATGCCAATTTCTGTGTGCTTGACCTTTTATGCAAGAAATGCATTTTTAGCAAAATTAAGGATAACTCTCTCCAAACTGTTCCAAAGTCAATTATTACAAGATTAAAACTTAAGTTGAAGACTGATGTTGGCATATGATCATAAATAAAGAGTGAATTCAATGTCTTTCTAATAAAAACTTACGGACAAAAAGTGACCAATTAGAACTTTTGTTGAGTGTAGTCGCTTGGCCCAACCATGCCTTATTGATTTTAAAACACATCTACCTTCGCAAATTTATTAAATCTTTTACACACATAATAACATTCCAAGCAATTAAGTGTTGAGTTTTAATTAGCACCCAATATATAACCACAAAAAGTGACGTTCATTCTAAAATAGAAAATACTTCTAACACACAGTTTGTGCCCCTATATGTTACTTGATGCATATCGGGATATTACTTTTTGAAATTTCTGTTTCTACACGGCTCAAATATGACCAATAAAGGGTTTGACGTTTATTCTGAAATGGATGATACTGTTTGTGCCCCTATTGTTACTTGAGGTATATGAGGATCCTACGTGAAAATTGTATTTTTATCCAGAGTGGACTTTTCTGATTCAATAGCTCTCGCAGAGTTGTCGTTTCTTATACTTACTTTACATCTCTGCGATTTTTGACATAACTCGACAGCCTTATTTTATACTGTCATAATTATGAATATGAAAGTTTGTGGTTAAACAAATGACAGATATCATCAATATCTTTCGTTCAAACCAAAGAAACCCAATCAATTATAAATGTAATTGGTGATTTCTTTTTAGTTGAAGTAAAAGTAGTTGAAAGTAGTTCCAGCCTATAACAGAGGTGAATGTAATGAGTCGATAGTGTACGAGAGTGGTTTCTGATTGTGGCACAGATATGGCCGTTAAATTGACTTTTATCATGAAGTGTATATATCCTAGCTATTTTCCGACATAACAGAGATCGTTTAACACATAGACATAAAAGACAATCAACGAAACCTGTAAAAAGAAAGTTACGACAGTTAGAAAAAATAAAACACAATATTGATAAGACTGACGTTCAAACATATAAAGTACATCACAAAGGTTGCACATAAAATCACATAAAATTATATACATTTACACATGACACATGTACAGGTCTGACCAGTCCAGGTCTGGATCATTCTGGTAAACTCCTTGTAATTATCACACGTTCTTACATGATTTGGTAGATTGTTCCAGACCCGGGCTGCCTCAAACCTGAACGATTTCTTGCCATATGTTGTTGTTCGGACTTTTGGGACTAAAATGGTGTTACTGTTTCTAAGAGTATAGGTTGATTGTTTGAATTCGACAAGATCGTGTAGATAAGGGGGAGATAAACGGTAAAGGCATTTATATGTTTCTATTGCTATGGTTCTAAGTCTAGCAAGATGCAAAGTGGGCATATTTACTTTTTCTAGTAAATCTTCGTAGGTTGAATTAAAATCATTAAAAACAATTCTAAGTGCACGGTGTTGAAGTTTCTCTAACTTTTCAGTATTCTTTTTACTACAAAAATGCCATATAATAGGACAAAAGCTAAAATTTGACCTGATAAAAGATTTATATACCAACAGTTTACATTCTACAGATAAGAATTTACTAAGTCTTAAAAGTACATTTAACTGACCAGCAGCTTTTTTGCATAGCCGGATAATCTGTGCATCAAAATTCAATAAAAAGTCTAAATCTACACCTAAGAGTTTAACCAGATCTTCACATGCAATATTTACATCATCTATGTTAAAACATTTCAGTTGGTCGTGGGTTTTCTTACCAACAGCTAAGGACTGAAACTTATCTGGATTGGCTTGCATTTGATTATGTTAAACCAATTAATGAGAGTTTTGCTTTCTTGTTCTAGGGTGGATTTTAAAACACAAATATTAGGATGGTTAAAAGAAAGGGTGTTATCATCTGCATAGTTATAAAGTGTAGATTTTTCAATAAAGTAAAAAATATCGTTTATAAAAATGTTAAAGATAAGAGGTCCTAAAATTGATCCCTGTGGAACACCTTTGATAGTTTCAGTCCAAGAGCTATGTACTTTACCTATTTTAACCCTTTGTTTTCTGTTAGTTAAATAATTATGTACAAGTGAAACAGAGTTGTCTGACAAGCCATATGCTTTGAGTTTAAGAGCGATGAGGTTATGTGGGAGGCAATCAAATGCTTTTGACAAGTCCATAAGTATGGCACCCACATGTTCATTATTATCTAGCGCCATTTTCCAATCTTCTATCATTCGCAAAAGTGTTGTCTGACAACCTTATTTCGGACGAAATGCAGCTAAAAAGTTATGAAAGATATTATCAAAATATGTACAGATTTGATCATTTATAACTTTTTCAAAAACTTTTGACGTCGATGAAAGGATGCTTACAGGTCTGTAATTTTTCATTACAAATGGGTAATCTTTCTTATATAATGGGGTTACTTGGGCCTTTTTAAGATCTTCAGGAAAGATATTAGTTTCAATCATTTTATTTACAATGCGTGTTAGTGGTACACTAATAGACGGAGCAGAGCAATTTAGGATTTTTGTTGGGATATTATCGACACCGGTGGCCTTTTTAGGGTTTAACAACTTAAGGGACTTAGATATTTCTGTTTGGGTAACAGGTTGGAAGTGGAACTGGTTGTTTGTATTGTGGGTTTCAATTATTTTAGATACATTAGGGTGAGTTTGTGAAATATTTTCCTGAACATCGATGCCTATATTTTTGGCAATATTAACATAGAAATCGTTTAGTTTTTCGCATACTTCTGATTGATTTGATATCAAGTTTTCATTTTCTTTAATAATGATTTCTTGAGAACCACGAGAGACTGACTTTTTAGAAAGGAACGGTTTGATAGTGGGCCAGAAATCCTTGGATTTAGGCCCGCCACCACAACGTTCGAAAAAGTAAGTTTTAATCGATTCACGTTTCCTTTCTTTTTGCTTGTGCTAACAGGGCTTTGACTCGTTGTTATTTGGGCGCAAATATGTGTGAGCATTTTACTATTTCATTGAATGCGTGTTACTGTTTGTTCCTTTTTGGTTACATGCGACACTTGAGGTATGTAAACCCCTTTGTTACTAGTGTTACTTAAAGACATATTTTTGGAAAGTGAAAATGAATCTGATGAATATAACATTAACAGGATTATTCAATTTTTGCCTTTCTGTTAAATGATAAAATATACTTTAAACTTAATTGTTACTGTCACAAAATACTATGGGTTCTTAACTTACTCATATTGAAGACATATCTATACATGTTATTTATAAACAAGAGCTTTTCCAACCCCAACAGCTCAACTTACACGAATAGTGTTTTAAATTGAAACACACGTGTAAGGGAAATAAATATTCAGCAGCACATGGTTTCTCAACAAAGCCAAAAATAAAGCTAGATGAGATATTACATATAAATATAATCTATGATCAAAATTAAACACTAACAACAACAAAACAGCAAAAACTTGGAACAAAACTTTATTTACTCAATGTGCACATAAACATATTCTGGTGACAACAAAAACAAACAATCCTAGAATTGAGTCACGTTTTCACGCTAAAAGAAAAGTGCTCTTGTACATCAATCTGATTAAAATCATTTTCTGAAAAATGCTACGCACATTTTGTTAGATCTGACTTTAGTGAGATTGCTTGTACATCAAATGTTAACTTATGCACACATGATAAATTCTGTTCTGTTATAATATGATGCTTTGTGTACTATAATCAAAAAATTCCTTCTTTCTTTCATGAGCCAGTAAAACATTTTTCCTGCAAATGATATTTTTTGTCTCCAATTGTTTATTTAAGGAATGATTCTTATTTTGGTGCGGTTCATGCAGATTGGACTTGCACGCGAGAACTGGCAAATCCATAAAGCGCGCTAGCGCTTTATGGTAAATTTGCCAGCTCTCGCGTGCACGTCCAATCTGCATGAACCGCACCAAAATAAGAATCATTCCTTAAATAGTTTGTTAATTAGACGTCGCTTTTCACGACTCTGCATGAGTCTACTTTAGCTGAATAAGGTTTTTGCACTGTCCTTAATTGCGAAGTAAATTACCTCCCCTTTCTATATAGTCGCCATTTATAACTTACAGTAGTTTACTTACTTTCGTTTTTGATAAATTGATAATTCGTGACTTGGTGTCAACAACAAATTTCGTAGTAAAGTTATATTAACAACAATCAGCTTAATTGTCATACTTTTTGTACATGTGGCAGCAGAATCATTTTAAGTCGCCATAATTTTATTTGAAACATGATACAGGTGCGGGTCAGATGACTATTGAGTCGACCCCTATTGAGTTGGGTTCTTCAACTTGTTGTTTTTCATTTGTGGATTTTATCCTACTTTTGAGCAGCAAAATTTAACTTCCACATGGATTCAGTCTAGAAAGTTGGAAATTATTATGTTATTACCAAAATCTGATCCTAATGTACCCCATTCTAGAAATACTCTGGCACTCTGGCATTAAATACTAGGCCTAGCTCTAAGTTAAAGATTGACATAGTGTTTTACCCTAAATAGTGTACCAAAAATAATTGCAAGTAACTCTAACTGAAATCTTTGCTTTTCTCGTTAGCAGATCTTTTTCATATCTGTTTAGTTCTTTCAAAAGAAAACAGACTACTTTATCATAATTTATGTTTACTTAACAGGATTAGCTGGAGTCTACCTGTCAAAGCACCAGTACAGAGTAAGACGAAAGATTTTCAAAATTGGTTGTTGTTTTGGACTTTCTTAGGGTAGTTTCTTGATAATGTCCAACTTTATGACCAATATCTTCCTAAGTGTGACCATAATGTGTTACAATCTGTTTCCAGATCATACAACACAGAGAGGCATTTTGATTGTAATTATTAAATGATCATTTACTTTTGGATGAGCTCTGGGGCTGAAACCCCTAGGGCCCCATAGCAGAATCCATGCCTGTATCCCCTATAGTCATCATCCAAATGGATAACTTCATGTGTAGCCATCAATTGACATTTATACTTATGTTTAAAATTAATACCAACTTTTCTGAATGAAAAGTTTATTGAAGATATAAATTAAGAACTGGCAAATAGATCTAGTGGTTGATTGATAGACCAACCTTTAATCAAGTGCACATCTGCACATTTAGCCAAAGTTCTCTTTGATCATAAACTGTGTAAGGAAATTTCATTACAGTATGAATCTTGTTGCAGTGACCAATGGAAGTACGAGACTGGGATCTGTTGCATATGCTCAGGATTGACAGTGGTAAGTTTCAGTATGACACTTAGAAATATGCATGTGGAAAAAAAGATCTCTTGGGAGTTCCCACTAAACAGCAGAACTAAAATAATTTTAGCTTTCTTGTCCAAAGGAACAGGAATGTTTATATAAGGGTGTGAAATGGTATTTTTGTCCTTCCATTGTTAATTTTTTAATTTAGACAAAATCTCCACACAAGCTACTTGGTTAATTTTGATTATAATTAACTCCATATTTTTCATCCTCTACCAAAATTGTTCAAGCCATACCCAAGACCCCTGGGGTTTTATGAGATTTCTTTTAAAGATATTAAAAAAATCATCTCTGAACTACAATGGTCTTAGACTTGTTAACCATTTATTCCATTGATACACCTTTATTGCTTAGGCAAACAGTGTTGATCTAGATCAGCCAGCACATCTGTGCCATCTGATCAGGATCTGGACTGTTTACTTTTTGATTCATTACTTTGTTTCTAATTGAAAAGCAACCAGTGAAATCATGATTAATTTTGATGGCACAGATCTCTTGGCTGATCTGGTTCTACAGTGTAACATAATTATATGGAGTACAGTGCTATTTGACATGTTAGTTCCTTAGGTTGTCCTCTACCTAATTTGTTAAGATATTATGGCTGTGGGTCTCTTAGAGTAACAAAGCAGCTAAACATCAGATTTGACATTTGGCTTAAGGCTTCCAAGGGTAAATAATAAACAACCCCATCACCTCCCCTCTATAAAAAAACCTAATGTTGGCTATAACTATGCCATTTCTTAAAATTTCTTTGATAACTTACAAATTATACTCAAGAGATAGAGAAATGAAGGGCAACATTATTTGCACTATATTGTCTTCCAAGAAAAGCATGGAGCTACACTGTTTGCTTCTTGGTCAGAACTAATCTTACAAGTCTGAAAATGAACATTAAAGATCCTGTTCAGATGGCACAGATGTTCAGGCTGCTCTGGATCTGTACAGGTTGCACATAAGCTACAAGCCCTATCACATGGAGAAAAAGGTTAGAAGTGATTTTCTCCTTGTTTTATCTGTTCAGATTGTTGTTGTTTTTTATTTTCAGAGATCAAGTTAGCTTTGGTTGTAGTAAACCAGCCACTGAAACCAGAGAAGGATATATTTTTTCAGTTGTGGAAGAAAGGTTTGTTGATTACTACCCCTTTACTTTTTATACATGTATATGCATTTTAATGCATGTGTGGCCAGTGTAGATACAGATCAGCTGACACAACCATGCTTTCTTATCTGGATTAACACTAATTACATCTTAGTCAGAAATAGCCTTATATTTCTATAAGTGAGCAGTGTAGATTTAAATCAAATGGCACAGAGGTGCCAGCTGATCTGGATCTACACTGTTTGCCCACGCAATAAAGGTATTTAAATGGAGAAAAGGGATACTTTACCATACTTGACTTATCTAGTGGAAGTGAGTGATATTAGATATACAGTTTTTATCAACAGTACCATTGTATTATCTTATATGCATAATAACCTATTTTCATTTGTTTCATACATTTAACAAAACAAATTATTTTTCTCTAACATAACAGATTCACTGTGTAAGAAAACCTCTTCTGGGCCCAAGATCATAAAACTCAGATTGGAGACCAGACTCAAATCTCAAGCATCTGATTGGCTGAAATGGCAACCAGTCGCCATTTCAGCCAATCAGATGCTTGAGATTTGAGTCTGGTCTCCAGCTTTAGTTTTATGATCTTGAGCACTGTTATGCTGTGTTATCCTCATTCTGTCACATGAAAGAAAAACAGGGTCCAAAATAGAAAAAATAAATCTGCAAACCATTCTTAAATCCCAAGCATCTGATTGATGACTGGTTGCCATTTCAGCCAATCAGATGCTTGAGATTTGAGACTGGTCTTCAATCATAGTTTGATCATCTTGGGCCCACGATGTTGACATGACCATAGTACTTATTACAGCCACTTTCAAGGCAACAGTAGATGGTGGTACAAATGAACTGTATGATAATACAGATGATACCCGGGAAGCGTTTCTACCCCAGATTATCACCGGCGATTTGGATTCTGTGAGACCCGAAGTCCTGGAATATTATAAAGGAAAGGTAACTCTTACAATAGTCAGTGTTCATTAAATGAATGAACTACTCTTAGATCACATTTTCATTTTATTCTTTCAACTTTCATGTTAATACAAATTATGAAAATAATCATTGTAAGTGAAATCAATATCTAACACAACTAAGCATGCAAGAGAGATATCTTGATAAACTTTAACCCCATGGGAAACAACTTTCATCAGCTGAAAAATGCTTATGTCCCAGAAAATGAAACAATGCCGCTGATAAAGCAGATTAAGGATTTCGTGGAGACGGTGGATGTAAGGGGGTATGGGAGCATGCTTTCCAAGAAAACTTTGAAAACAATTACACAAAATGGTTGCTAATCGAAGAGTTTTTTTCTTAATTGTATAGAGATTTAAAATAATCAACAATGTTCAAAACATAAAAACTTCACACAAATCATTTTTGTCTCGTCAAAATTGAATTCCCTTAAATCTGGCAGCTTTTGCATCACACTTATACCACTAAGAGAGTTATACAATTCAGACTTTTTTCAATAACTTGGTAACTAATTCTTATGCACAATCCTTATCATTTTAATGAAGGTTACACTGTAGTTCAGTCTGGATGTATTGTAGGGATTTATGATTGAAAAGGTCTTTAGTGAGAGGTCCTAGCATCTTTACCTGTATTATTTGAGGTGATTACTTGGACAAGATTACTTCAGGTGTGCTTTAAATCGGTGCTTTTTCTGGAACCAACAACTATCTATCACATATAGGTGTTTACAGATATGACTGAGTGTTATCATTATTAGTACTTCTCAAAATTATTACAGCAAATTGCATTGTAAGTGATGTCATTTGTTCGATTTTATGACATCATCTCAAGGAATGAAGACAACATGAAAAATACATTGCTGCATGGCTGGCTCGTTTAAGTTCAATAATTTTAACTGTTCCTTATTTCATTTTCAGGGTGTTGAGGTGGTTAAAACCCCAGATCAGGATAACACCGACTTTACCAAGTGCCTTAACATCATCTTTGACAGGGAAGTTCATAAACAGGTAAGAACCAAACATTCATTTGAGCTGGTACCATGCTTAATAACAGAATTTTTATCACTGGTCACTTCTTGGTCAGAAATAACCTAATTAATAAAAAACAAACAGTGTAGATCCTGATCAGATGGCACAGATGTGATGGCTGATCTGAATCTACACCGTTGACCCATGAGTAAAACACATAAAATACATTACAGTGTAAAATGTAAAACAAACTTTTCACACAGAAACGTTTTTATTATGACAAAATTTCTGTTTTAAATAATCAATGAATTAAGGTTTTCAGGTTGACTGCATTGTTGCATTTGGTGCGTTTGGTGGTAGAGTAGACCAGGTCTTTGCAAACATCGACACTTTGTTTAGAGCTGACAAGTGTCAGTCTGCTACACCAGTCTACTTGATGAACAGCCAGTCTCTAGCTTGCTTACTTCAGAAGGTAAACATCACTGACTTTACCATATATTTCCCTTTAAGGGCCCCTTCCCTAAGAAATGTTTTAAACCATTTTCCAGAAAGAAAAAACACTTAAAATGTCAGAAAAAGACAAAAAAGCATAATAATTGACTTCTTGGGGAGCATGCTGCCCTATCCCTAGAAGATTTGTGTACATATTCATTGCCAATACATTCCTCCCATTTCATATTTTTGTCAGATATGACCGAAACAGGAAAAACCCAGTACAGCCCATTTATGCAACATTTTCAGTAAAATTTGCTGACTCACTTGGACTAAAATTTCTTGTGGACATTCTGTTGAGCTCTCAGTTTTGATAAATAGTTTAAATAAATAACATTTCCTTAAACTTTTACTCTGTGTGATATGTGTTATATCCCATATCCTACCAATATATCCAGATCAGCCTGCATATCCTACCAATATATCCAGATCAGCCTGCATATCCTACCAATATATCCAGATCAGCCTGCATATCCTACCAATATATCCAGATCAGCCTGCATATCCTACCAATATATCCAGATCAGCCTGCATATCCTACCAATATATCCAGATCAGCCTGCATATCCTACCAATATATCCAGATCAGCCTTCATATCCTACCAATATATCCAGATCAGCCTGCATATCCTACCAATATATCCAGATCAGCCTGCATATCCTACCAATATATCCAGATTAGCCTGCATATCCGTGAAAGAACTTGTGTCCTGTGCATGCAGCTTCAATGGATGTACAATGGTTGCCCAAGGGATATTTTTTATCCCACAAATGTGCCAGCTGATCTGGATCTACACTGTTTGCCATGGGATTAAAGCTATATCCCATTATGTTGCAATAACCACTATTAAACCTGGTTCCTGTTTGAATATAGGACCTCATGACATACTGTCAAATATGAGCAATTGATGGCAATTAATTAATCCATATATATCTATATAAGGAAAATAATGCATAAAATAAACTAAAAATTTGTTTTGATCAGTTCAAGGAAGAAATATATTTCACATGTAAACTTGATGATATATTTACATTGGTGACTACGTCTCTTATGAAAAATACAAATATAATAATTTCCATAGCTCACTTGGTAAAAAAAATAATCTGTCTTTGACATGGTGCAAACAAATGTCTGTTTCTGTACAGTGTGTGTATAATTATTTAGACCGGTAGATGCTTAAAACTTTCACCTTGTGAATGATATTTTTTGTAAGCTATTGGCTTTTTGGTAATCTTAGCCCTTTACTCCATATATACAGTTGTTTTTACTCCATATATACAGTTGTTTTTACTCCATATATACAGTTGTTTTTACTCCATATATACAGTTTGGCATAAAGGTGCTGTCTGATCAGGATCTAGACTATTCACATGTTGGTTAGAAATAAACAGATATCGAAGTCATGCTTGCTGATCTGGATCAACACTCTTTGGACAGCAGGCAGTGCCCATGGATATAAAACTGAGCATTGAAACCAGTCTCAAATCTCAAGCATCTGATTGGCTGAAATGCGAACAGTTTGAGACTGGTTTCCAATCTCAGCTTTATAACCTTCAGCCCATATTCCTTAGAGTTAAGGGTTTACAGATTGGTTCTATAGTTTCATGTATTTAACAGGGCAGTCATAGGTTGAAGGTGGATTCTGGGCTAGAAGGAGAGTACTGTGGCCTCATTCCAGTTGCTGGTAAATGCGAGTCAGTTAAAACTACTGGATTTAAGTGGAATCTAGGTGAGATGCTAACTTTGTGTTATTTTATTATTTTTAGGCTACACATGGTAAAGTTTTTTTTAGCACTGTTTTCTTATAAAAACATTACAGTTCATTTTGATGTTTTTATTTGCTTTGTATTAAAAGTAAACAACCCAGCATAACAGATTCTTCTTGAACCATAACCAGGTAGGTCCCCTTGAAAGAGTGTGATGTTAAATCATAAATTCTGATACTGTGGCTTCATTTTACTTCAGGCAGGTGGAATTTTCCTCTTGAACATGAACAGTTGGGAAAATTGCAACCCCAATAAAATTTAACCATATAATTTTGTGTCTTATTAGAATTTCACAACTACGCATATTTATATCCTCATAAAAACTTATGGCTTTTGTGTTAGAACTCATTCCTGCCAAGTAGATGCTTTATTTTCGTACATTTTATCTGTATGTCCATAGATATGTTTTAAACCCATGTGTGAGCTGTGTAGTATAGATCTAGATCAGGGTTGAAGGTTATAAAACTGAGCATGGAAACCAGTCTCAAATCTCAAGCATCTGATTGGCTGAAATGGCGACCAGTCGCTATTTCAGCCAATCAGATGCCTGAGATTTGAGACTGGTTTCCATGCTCAGTTTTATAACCTTGGGCACTGCCTGCACAGCCATTCTGTCTAATTAGGATAATAAAGTTTGCTGTTAGATTTATAAGGTTATTTCAGACCAAGAAGCAAGCAGTGCAGACTGCATGGATTGGATGCGCAGTGTCTAAGATTATAAAACTGAGCATGGAAACCAGTCTCAAATATCAAGCATCTGATTGGCTGAAATGGTGACTGGTTGCCATTTCAGCCAATGAGATGCTTGATATTTGAAAATGGTTTCTAATCTCAGCTTTATATCCTTGGCACCAGGCTGATCTAGGTCTAGCACAGGTTGTATGTTGGATAAGAGCTGCATTTAGAGAATAAAAGGTTCAGTACTGTTTTTCTGTCTTTTGCAGACCATCAGCCAATGTGTTTTGGAGAATTGATCAGTACCTCGAACACATGGAGTGGTGAAAAGTGTGTTTCCATAGAAACTGATGGCCCAATATTGTGGACGATGACAATCAAAGCAGCACTGTGATCATTTTTATCAAGAATCAGCCCACACCAAAATAATATCTTGCAGAGATGCAAGGGACATTGAACTGGGAACTAACAATAGTTTCACTAGAAGTCTGTGCCCAAGGTTATAAAACTGAGCATGTAAACCAGTCTCAAATCTCAAGCATCTAATTGGCTGAAATGGCGACCAGTCGCCATTTCAGCCAATCAGATGCTTGAGATTTGAGACTGGTTTCCAATCTCAGCTTTATAACCTTCAGTCCTGTTTTTCCACTCCAGAGCCAAAGATCATAATCCTGAGTATAGAGACCAGTCTTAAATCTCAAGCATCTGATTGGCTGAAATGGCGACTTGTTGCTGGTAGTTCAATTTTTTAAGGTTTACTTATTATAGGCTACTGCTTATATCTAATGTTTGGTAGTGCAGATCAGCATTCTCATCTGCATAGTCTGATCCAGATCTACACTGTTTGCTTCTAGGTCAGAAATAACGAATAAAAAGTGTACATCGTGGTCAGAAAGCAGAGATGTGCATGCTGATCTAGATTGACACTGTCACAAACAAGATATAAAGCAAGTCCCGTGAGTAAAGAGTTGAGTATATTTTTGCTTGTCTTATGCAGCGACATAAGTAAAACTTTATTTGTATCAGCTTTTCATATTTAAGTAATCAGTGGCAGCCAGTAATAATTACAAAAGTGGTAATTTTGTATTGACAGGGAGTATACTTTTAGTTAAATATCAATCACTTAAAAAACCATTACAGAATAGAAGCTTTCAGAAAGTAGCAGAACTTAAAAAACAGCATAGGTTTTGGGGAAAGTGATGAAGATAATGATGGTAGAAATGGTTTTCAAGTTTGAAGTTGATATTTCCTATTTGTAAAAAAATGAACATAACTTTACAATAATTGTAGCAAAGCTATTGGTTTTTGTGGTTATGAAAATTATTATGATATTAACTACATCTATATATTCTACATTTGAAGTTGATATCTCATGTTGTTTAAAAGTTATGGACCCAGTGCGTATTTTGGTAAATGCAAAAACAAAAAAAAAACGAAGTGCAAAAGTGCCATTTCTTACAGAAATATTTCTGGTAGAGTTATGGGTCTTGTTGATAATGATGTAGATACTGATGGTACACAAGTTTCAAAGTAATATCTCAAGAAGTTTCAAAGTTGGGACAATTGCATAAGTGAAAAAGGGGCATAACAAAAAATATTGGTAGCAGGGTGATTAGTGTTAGTAGTCAAAGCTTTTGATGGTGAATATATATTCTAAATCTCATGTACTTTCAAAGTTATGGGCCAAGTGCATATTTTGCTTAACACAAAATTTAAGTGAAAAGGGGGCATAACTTAAAACAAGAGGGCCATGATGGCCCTATATCGCTCACCTGAGTACAAAAGTACTCTCAGCTTGTGGTTTCAGACAAGAAGATTTTTAAAGTTTTTCCTATATAAGTCTATATAAAATGAAGTGACCCCTGGGGTGGGGCCAATTTTGTACAAGGGAAATCATTTGAACAATCTTTGTAGAGTTCCACTAGAGGGTGCTAAATGCCAAATATTTAAGCTCTAGGCCTTGTGGTTTCAGACAAAAAGATTTTTAAAGTTTTTCCTATATAAGTCTATGCAAAATGAAGTGACCCCTGGGGTGGGGCCAATTTTGACCCCTGGGAAATAATTTGAACAATCTTTGTAGAGTTCCACTAGAGGATGCTAAATGCCAAATATCTAAGCTCTAGGCCTTGTGGTTTCAGACAAGAAGATTTTTAAAGTTTTTCCTATATAAGTCTATGTAAAATGAAGTGACCCTGGGGCGGGGCCAATTTTGACCACAGGGAAATAATTTGAACAATCTTTGTAGAGTTCCACTAGAGTGTGCTAAATGCCAAATATCTAAGCTCTAGGCCTTGTGGTTTCAGACAAGAAGATTTTTAAAGTTTTTCCTATATAAGTCTATATAAAATGAAGTGACCCCTGGGGCGGGGCCAATTTTGACCCCAGGGAAATCATTTGAACAATCTTTGTAGAGTTCCACTAGAGGGTGCTAAATGCCTAATATCAAAGCTCTAGGCCTTGTGGTTTCAGACAAGAAGATTTTTAAAGTTTTTCCTATCTAAGTCTGTGCAAAATGAAGTGACCCCTGGGGTGGGGCCAATTTTGACCCCAGGGAAATAATTTGAACAATCTTTGTAGAGTTCCACTAGAGGATGCTAAATGCCAAATATCTAAGCTCTAAGCCTTGTGGTTTCAGACAAGAAGATTTTTTAAGTTTTTCCTATATAAGTCTATGTAAAATGAAGTGACCCCTGGGGCGGGGCCAATTTTGACCCCAGGAAAATAATTTAAACAATCTTTGTAGAGTTCCACTAGAGGGTGCTAAATGCCAAATATCTAAGCTCTAGGCCTTGTGGTTTCAGACAAGAAGATTTTTAAAGTTTTTCCTATATAAGTCTATATAAAATGAAGTGACCCCTGGGGCGGGGCCAATTTTGACCCCAGGGAAATCATTTGAACAATCTTTGTAGAGTTCCACTAGAGGGTGCTAAATGCCTAATATCAAAGCTCTAGGCCTTGTGGTTTCAGACAAGAAGATTTTTAAAGTTTTTCCTATCTAAGTCTGTGCAAAATGAAGTGACCCCTGGGGTGGGGCCAATTTTGACCCCAGGGAAATAATTTGAACAATCTTTGTAGAGTTCCACTAGAGGATGCTAAATGCCAAATATCTAAGCTCTAAGCCTTGTGGTTTCAGACAAGAAGATTTTTTAAGTTTTTCCTATATAAGTCTATGTAAAATGAAGTGACCCCTGGGGCGGGGCCAATTTTGACCCCAGGAAAATAATTTAAACAATCTTTGTAGAGTTCCACTAGAGGGTGCTAAATGCCAAATATCTAAGCTCTAGGCCTTGTGGTTTCAGACAAGAAGATTTTTAAAGTTTTTCCTATATAAGTCTATGTAAAATGAAGTGACCCTGGGGCGGGGCCAATTTTGACCACAGGGAAATAATTTGAACAATCTTTGTAGAGTTCCACTAGAGTGTGCTAAATGCCAAATATCTAAGCTCTAGGCCTTGTGGTTTCAGACAAGAAGATTTTTAAAGTTTTTCCTATATAAGTCTATATAAAATGAAGTGACCCCTGGGGCGGGGCCAATTTTGACCCCAGGGAAATCATTTGAACAATCTTTGTAGAGTTCCACTAGAGGGTGCTAAATGCCTAATATCAAAGCTCTAGGCCTTGTGGTTTCAGACAAGAAGATTTTTAAAGTTTTTCCTATCTAAGTCTGTGCAAAATGAAGTGACCCCTGGGGTGGGGCCAATTTTGACCCCAGGGAAATAATTTGAACAATCTTTGTAGAGTTCCACTAGAGGATGCTAAATGCCAAATATCTAAGCTCTAAGCCTTGTGGTTTCAGACAAGAAGATTTTTAAAGTTTTTCCTATATAAGTCTATGTAAAATGAAGTGACCCCTGGGGCGGGGCCAATTTTGACCCCAGGAAAATAATTTAAACAATCTTTGTAGAGTTCCACTAGAGGGTGCTAAATGCCAAATATCTAAGCTCTAGGCCTTGTGGTTTCAGACAAGAAGATTTTTAAAGTTTTTCCTATATAAGTCTATGTAAAATGAAGTGACCCCAGGGGCGGGGCCAATTTTGACCACAGGGAAATAATTTGAACAATCTTTGTAGAGTTCCACTAGAGGGTGCTAAATGCCAAATATCTAAGCTCTAGGCCTTGTGGTTTCAGACAAGAAGATTTTTAAAGTTTTTCCTATGTAAGTCTATGTTAAATGAAGTGACCCCTGGGGCGGGGCCAACTTTGACCCCAGGGAAATAATTTTAACAATCTTTGTAGAGTTCCACTAGAGGGTGCTAAATGCCAAATATCTAAGCTCTAGGCCTTGTGGTTTCAGAGAAGAAGATTTTTAAAGTTTTCCTTTAGGTTGCCATGGCAACCAGAGTTCTGCTTGGAATTCCATTTTTTGAACAATTTTGAAAGGGCATCATCTAAGCATTATTCCTTTGAAGTTTCATCAAAATTGGCCGAGCCGTTTCAGATAAGAAGTCGATTGAAGCAATTGTTGACGATGGACGACGGACATCAGGCGGTCACAAAAGCTCACCTTGTCACTTCGTGACAGGTGAGCTAAAAAGCAAATATATGGGTCTTATTTGTTTTATATGTAGATTTTTATGGTTTTTATATAGATTATTATTCAAAGTTTGAAGGTGATATCTCAAGAAGTTTCAAAGTTTTGGGCAAAGTACATATTTTGCTTAATGCAAAATTTAAGTGAAAAGGGGGATAACTTGAACAGAGTTATGGGTCTTGTTGGTCATGATGTAATTTGATAGGGAACATATTTTCCAAGTTTCAAGTTGATATCTCAAGAAGTTTCAAAGTTATGGACCAGAGTGCATATTGTGTTAAACGGACGCCGATTCCCATGCCAACACTGGGGTGAGCAGGATAGCTCCCCTATTATTCAAATAGTTGTTGAGGACCCTCATGTCAAATAAATGGAAATTATAACTAAATAACAGTCAAGTTTTCTATAATCTATTGAAGTTCTTCCATTAATCAATTGTAAAATAATAAAAGGGCAAATAGTCATCTATAAATATTGGTATTTACTAAAATATTTAACCTTTACAGCAAATATTAAGCACAAAAAATATTGCCCTTACCAATGATGGATTTTTTAGATATTGTTTACCCAGTATGTTTAAAATTTGAGCATTTGCAAGTTTCTTTTGGAATGAGGCCAATGCTAAATAAATACCCTTCAGACAGTTCAGAAATTCAGAATTTCTCTCTCAGCCAATCAGATTCATTGTTACATTTAGCAGACCAATCTGACGTGGCTAGGAAAGAAGTTTCTAAAACGGTTGCTGCTCGGTTTAAATAACATATTAGTGTGTGATTATAATGTAACATACAACAATTTGTTGACACAACAATCAACTAGAATGATCACACATTATTAACATGTGGACATATGGCAAAAGGACTATTACAGTAGTTAGAAGTGAATTTCAGCAATGTACATTTTCCAACTTTATTACACAGTGCAGCAACAAAATAATCACACCTATTTGCCAAGATATAAAGACTTTATGTGAACATAACATTAAAATTTTATACATTTATCAACAATTCTGAATTAAATTTCTAAAATGATATGCGACAGACTCGCAGCTAGTTTCTGCAGATGCCGTATTAAGCAATATTGCAGCCTCAATGAAAAATCCTAAAACAGGTCACTGCTGAAATTTCTGCAGAAAAATGACTTACAATAATAATTCTAAGTGGATGATAGAACCAACATGACAAGAAATGAACTTTATGGATTAACATCTGTTCTTGAGATAAACCAACAATAGGTAGGCATAAATATTACATCAATGTACATTCATGACTTTACAAATATAAAAGTGGCTCATATTACTTAATGTAAAAAGTGAATCTGTTAATAAAACAACCTATCAGTGAATCATCCTATATATTACCTAACCAGGCATAGATTCATGATACCATATTGTCAGTTCACATGAACTCATTTATATATATGTTAAGTGTAATCGTCATGATTGTACCTTGTAACAAATATTTCTGTTTCTGAAACAGAGTTGGATGCACGGGGATTATTATGCCCCTTAGCCGTGTCATCCAATATTTGCCACAATCAAGCTAAACACAATTACTTGTTAAATATTGTGAATGGCATTGATTAAAACCAACACTTTCTTTTACATATATCTTAACCCTTTCCTCCGTAGACACTCCTTTATTGCTTGGGCAAACAGTGTAGTGGAAACCAGATCAGCCGGCACATCCGTGCCATCTGATCAGGATCTGCACTGTACACTTTTTGATTTGTTAGATTATTTCTGACCAAAATGTGACCAGTGCAGATCCTGATCAGATGGCACGGATGTTAAGGCTGATCTGGATCTACACTGGTCGCACATGTGTAAAAATGCGTATATACGGAGTAAAGGGTTAGACTTTTACAGGTAACATAATGTTTCAATTTCTGTTCCAAAAAAACAAAAAAGAATTATGTGATTTTTGCAGTTTTTAAAAGTAATTCTAAATTTGATGAGCAGAGTAAATCCTTTCTAACCAAGTTTTGAAGCTATGATAAAAAAAAAAACAACATTGACAGTGTAAGCAGATCTGCATTTACATTTTTTTTCAATTTCAGAACCAATGTCTGTCTTTCCTTTTTAAGAAGCTTCCTCTATAACTTGAAAAAGCTCCTGGTTTGAAGGGTTGACAATCCTGTCTTGTTGGCATAGTGTATACTGGGAGGTCTTTTTACCGACGAAAAATTGGGACATAGCTTTGTATCATTCCGAAAGTCATTCCAGCAATCACAGTCCCTTTCATTCGAATGACAACATTTCTGCCACTTGGGTAGGTCCGCCAGCATGCTCCCTATCTCTCTGGCCATTTTTGGATTAGGTGATACTGTGTTCGCACTTCAAATGAAAGTGATCTGTTTTCTATTTACAGTATTCGATGTCTGTGGGCCAGTCGTTATAGAGAAAAGTTACTTGCCCTGACACCTTCTTAAAAAAAACAAACTGGTGAGGGCCACTTATTCCCTCTATTGCATCTCTGCTATTAGTTATACGTAGTTTGTAATCGAACATTCTATGTGCCTTGCTTCTATGCAGAATCTTTGGTGGCTTGCAGAAGTTCATCCAATGTCTTGGCAGCTGCCTGACTTATGTGGGTAGAGAACACATCGCCAACATCTTCATGTGTATGTCAAACCATGAAGAAACTGTACTCCATCTGAAATTTATCAAAGACGTGTCATTATTGCACATTGAATTGATTGTTTACAGTCTTTGATTGTGTATGTCTATTTCTGAGTAGAAAAGACACTTGACCATCTACCAGCATGAAAACAACAATCTTTAGTTTGATTTTCCCAGGGCCCAAGATCATAAAACTAAATCAGGAGATCAGTCTCAAATCTCAAGCATCTGATTGGCTGAAATGGTGACTGGTCGCCATTTCAGCCAATCAGATAATCAAGATATGAGACTGATCTCCAATATGAGTTTTATAATCTTGGGCCCAGTAATTGTTGAAACTTCAGTGATCTTAGATTAAGATGCCAAACGATGCACTCTTTGCCTTCAACAATCAGAAGAAGACGGGTGATGTTCCAACTTCCCTGAATGGCTACTTTGTCACAAAAACAGTTAGTTATATAACTACTGAGGTGAATTTTGAAAATCTTGTAGTGCTATAAAATCAGAGTTTTAAAATCCAACTAAAAATAAAAAAGTTATGAACAAGACACGATTTTGTTGCAAGGTCATGCTGTGGCCTTGACCTTCAAGGTAGCAAACCAAATGTTGTGGATGACGTCTCAATATGGTGATCATTTCTGTGATCTGTGAAATAATTTTGAAATCTGGCTTCAAATAAAAGTTATGAGCCGGACACGAATGCAGGAAAGGACGGCATACAGACGGACAACCCGACAACTCTATGCTCCCCCAAATTTCTTCGGGGAGCATAATATTATATAACAATTAGTTAGTTTAAAGTATATTGAAAAGAATAGTAAATATTTTTAATCTTTCAATAGTCTGATATCATTTTTATTCCATAATGATAGACACATAATTATATGGCAAATTCCCACTTTGAGATGATCAAAGCATTAACCCATAGCTACAACTTTTATTGCATGAGAAAACAGTGTAGATCCAGATCAGCTGGAAAATGTGTTCACCTTCTACAATGTTTGCTTCTTTGCCATAAATAACCTTGATCTTAAACAATCAATCTTGATCCATAAACAATCAAACACCTAGCTATATATCAGACTTATTGAAATTCTCTACAAATGATAAATACAATCTTCGCTTTTCCACTTGGAAAAATCTCTCACAATTGACACCATGAACAAATTACTTTAAAGACACGTTCAGTTACTATAGTAGAGAAGTGTGGAATAATATACCAATAACAATATGTTCAGTTAAATCAATCAATTCCTTTAAGCATCTTTTGAAACAATATCTGTCGCAATCTTGATGTAATTAATTTATATACTATTTCTCATATTTTTAATGAGTGTCTGTCTGTTGTGAATGTCAAATGTTTTGTTTTAATTATCATTTTATGTTGTTGTTTTTTAATAGAATTGTTTTGTAATTTGTTATTTTGTTAAGAAGGCCATATTGTAAATAAGATTGGCATTCTTTTGTTCAAACTTAATATGTAACCTTCAAAAAATAAAGAATTTATTTATTTATTATTTAATTATCTTAAAATCTAACTATGTAGATCAAAAGCAAAGGAGACAGATGTGCAGGCTGATCTGGATCTACACTGGTCTCCAGAGCTATCTGACATATCGTATCTTGTATATGGTTTTCATATGAAATGTCTCACAATTAAAACACCATTTACTCGAGATGAAATGGAAGCACGTACATATCTACAAACAAATCAACATACTTTTAAGAATACACGAGCATAATTTAGAAGTTATAATTATACACAAGTTGGTAGAATTGGCATCAACATTGATTATGGTCAGATAAATTTAATACATTAAATTATTTCTTATAAACATCTCTTTAAAATAGATAGTTTAATGAAACTAGATGGGTGTTCAGTTGAACACTTGTGTCGCCCTCTGGCGCCATGTCGGAATAAAAATGCAAGTACAAAAAGGGGCATAACTCCATCAAAGAATATGGCATCATCATGAGCGTGTTGTAAGAATGTGGCATCAACATGAGCATGTTGTCATAAGCAATATAATTTGAAAGTTTGATGTAAAAATATTAAGAAATGACAAAGTTATAGCCAGCGTAAGTTTTCGTGTTAAAATCCAAGTACAAAAAGGGGCATAACTCCATCAAATGTGACCTTGACCTTGAGAATTTGGCATCATCTCGAGCATGTTGTCATAAGCAATATAATTTGAAAGTTTGATAAAGAAATATTAAGAAATGGCAAAGTTATAGCCAACGTTAAGTTTTCGTGACGGACCGATGGACGGACGGACTCCATCAAAGAGTTAGGCATCATCATGAGCGTGTTGTCATAAGCAATATAATTTGAATGTTTGATGTAAAAATATTAAGAAATGACAAAATTATAGCCAGTTAAGTTTTCGTGTAAAAATCCAAGTACAAAAAGGGGCATAACTCCATCAAATGTGACCTTGACCTTGAGAATTTGGCATCATCTCGAGCTTGTTGTAATAAGAAATATAATTTGCAAGTTTGATAAAGAAATATTAAGAAATGGCAAAGTTATAGCCAACGTTAAGTTTTTGTGTATAAATCCAAGTACAAAAAGGGGCATAACTCCATCAAATGTGACCTTGACCTTGAGAATTTGGCATCATCTCGAGCGTGTTGTCATAAGCAATATAATTTGCAAGTTTGAAAAAGAAATATTAAGAAATGGCAAAGTTATAGCCAATGTTAAGTTTTCGTGACGGACGGACGGACGGACGGACAAAGCGGTCCCTATGTATCGCCATTTCTTGGAAAGGGCGACACAAAAAAGGTTCTTAATAATTTCAAGTTTCGGACTAGGTGAATTTTGCTATTTGAGGTCTTCAGTTGAACACTCATATAAGATGAGTTCTGATCACATGTGAATTATTATCCTGACAGAAAATTAGGTCTAAACATGTCTTTGTTTATCATAACTTGGGGTCAGCTGCTCCCTTACTGAGATGCTGCATACAAGTATTTGTTGTTGAAGTGCCATTATCATTGTGACCATTGCTTAACAACAGGAATTTGATCAGGGCTGAAGATTAAAACTGAGAAACCAGTCTAATCTCAAGCCTCTGGTTGGCTAAAATGGTGACACATGGCAACTGATCCCCATTTCAGCCAATCAGATGCTTGATACTTAAGACTGGTTTCCATTCTCAGTTTTAGAATCTTGGGGCCAGTTTACAACAAGTTGTCAGACAAGTGTAAAACCAGCTTACAGTGAATTGAAAGGACAGTGACAAAAGTGGACATTTACCTTCTGAAAAATGCCATGTTTCACCAGCGAGGCAAGAAACACATCACAAATGCATTCTTGTTGTCTTTTCCCCGAATTGTCTGATTGTAGGTTCAAAACTTTCCATCATTTCTCTGCAAAGAATATGTACCTAAAGTTTCTGTATTAGTACTATGAATCTAGTAATTTCGAAGTAAGTGATTTTTCCCTAATTAATGTCTTTTAATTTTTATTATGAAATTCCAGTGCAGGAATGATCTTTGACATGAAACCAATTGTTTGCATTTGAAATTATTTGATACATTATACTTTATTTACTCCTCCTTATGGATTTAAAGCTTTGTGAAGTATAGGTTATTTAAGATGCATAACTGCAATGAAGATTCTTAGAAACATATTTGTTCGGAATTAATTGTTTGGGATTAAGTGTATTACAAAGTTGTTCACAGAAGGGTAACCACAGTAGAATCATAGACAGTGAAATCACTATGTTTTGTGTGGCGTTCATTTCGAATCTTTTGGGCACAGTTAATTTAAACACTGGACCTTACTTTTTTTACATTTCACAGCATTTTAGATTATAACACCACACATATACATGTATTCATGACCACACAAATAGTCACCCGCAGTCAGCGTTTAACATTTGTCAAAACAAAGTTTAATTATAAATTGTATAGTTTCTGCTCCAACACGTTCTATTAAATGAGTCGAAAGAAATCATATCAAGGACATTAATCAAGTCTGTTAGGAGCATTGTGAAAAGTTATTTTACAAGAAAAGTATAACACAGATGTGTTTTATGTGGACGACATTAAAAGGCCCAATAAACTTGTCAAACAGCATATTTTTTATTAACTTAAACATTTTAGATTTCACCTGTAGGCATAATAACACAGAAAATAAACCTTACAATCAGAAAAGGGTATTACGAGGGGTGATCCAGAATTAACCGGATTATGTTTGTAGTTTGGATAATAATGTATATTTTATAATGAGATTTTCACTAGTTGTTGCTTATTCAGATTGCAATCACAAATCGAAACGATTTTAATAACGTATATTTTCTTTAACGATCAATGCGTTGCTATAGTAACCCATCAACGCTAATACGGGGATGGTGTCACAACGTTCGTCTATAGCATTGATTCGGTTTAAAAATTGTGAGTTTTCAACACGTTAATTTGGCGCTAATTGTACAATGACGTCGATGACATCATTCAGCATCATTTGTAAAAATTTTGACGTCATTGAAGCAACGGCTGCAAAACAACTTCATTTCTACGTAACTTCGTATTTTCTACAATGTCATCATTTTATGCAACAGAAACGCGCGCCGTAATAAAGTTTTGTTGTGAACTTGGATATTCGCCTACTAAGACCTACAAAATGATCCAGGAGACATCAGCGGGCAAAAGTGTTTCATGTACACAAGTATTTGAATGGCACAGGCGGTTCCGGGAGGGTCGTGTTTCTCTAGAAGACGATGGAGGTAGGGGCCGAAAATCCTCTATTGACTCAACATTTGTAAGCTCTGTAAAAGACGTCGTTGACAGGGATAGGCGCGTCACCATTCGGGATATCTGTACCGTAACTGGATTTAGTTTTGGGACTGTTCAGCACATTTGAACTGAACACCTGAAAATGAAGAAGGTTAGTGCGCGATGGGTACCACGGTTGTTGACAGATACAAATAAAGAGAACCGAGTAATGGTGTCAAGGAAATTCATCAAGCGTTATCGACGGGATGGAGTGACCTTTCTTGACCACATTGTTACAGCCGATGAGACGTGGTTGTACTTATTTGATCCGGAGACGAAGGAGCAATCAAGACAGTGGAAGACGCCAGGATCGCCGACCCCAAAGAAGGCAGTGCCATGAGTAACAAAGACATGTGGCAAGCAGATGTACATCTTCTTCGCCGATCGCACTCTGTTCCGATAGGTCAGAATGTGAATGCCGCCTACTACGGAAAGGTACCTGAATTTTATTATAAAATGATTTATCAAATTTTAATTTTATTTATTCTTACTTAAATACAATAAATACGTTAGATTTTTTAAGTTTCAGTAATGCGCAATTGTATAACCTGATAAGTGCAAGTTTTTGCTTTTAAGTCACCATGCACTTACCGGTTTCCGTTGCAGGTTTTAAGGAAAGACTTGGTGCGTGCGTATCAGAAGAGGCCAGGAATGGACGTGGGTGACATAATACTCCATCACGACAACACACCGTCCCATACAACAGACACAACCAGGCTCGACATCGGACTTCTAGGATTCAACCTTGTTGACCATCCCCCGTATTCGCCGGACCTCGCGCCTATGGATTTTCGTATGTTTCCTGTCGTAAAGTCTGCATTGAAGGGCACGAGGTTTGAGACAATTGAACATTTATCTAATGCAACTCAGCGTGTAGTGTCACAGCTGGACGAAGAGTGGTATATTGACATGTTTCAGCAGTGGTTAGCCCGTCATGAAAAATGCATAACGTGCGGCGGAGATTATTTGGAAAAGTGAAGTTGAAGTGCGATGTCATTTATGACGCTGAGAGTCCCCGGTCGCCAGTTACAGACATTATGTTTTGAAGTGTAACTCAATTGTTCTATGTACAAAAGTCATGAAACTTTCAGATATTGTAGATTAAATATTAATGTTATTGCCATCTTCATTTTATGCAGGTAACAGTAACCGTTTCAAAACGGTGATAGTAGTCCGGTTAATTCTGGATCACCCCTCGTATCTTATTGATTTGCAGCATGTTTTGCAGATTGTTTCTCTTGTTTACAAAACAAACAGCGAATCTTTCCAAGCTGATTTTTGGCAACTCTCGGCAGGCGACGGTTGCTAATTATGCAGTGCATAAATTGAAGACGTATTCACGGTTATGGGTAAAACCCTGACCAGACCCAGACCCAGACCAGACCCCGGAAATTAACGATTAGGTAGGGAAATCTTCGCTCGTTTCCGACAATACAGTACAAAACAATAACAACGTGCGTGCTGCTATTAGCGATCGTGTTTTAAGAGGTATTAATAAGATAAGTAAATACTCAATACAAACAACAATAATCTTATTTTCTATAATATTAAAGAATTTCACAGAATTACTTTTAAAGAATTTCATAGAATTAAATTGCGTACCTAATCGATTTTAAAAGGAATACAATCCAAGAAGTGAATGACGCTAGTTCATGCCTTTTTATCTAACTTTGCGTTAACACCGTTTTAGGCAAATATCAATTGGAATTTGATAAAAAAAAAATCTTATGCTCCTACATCTTATTGAATGCTGAATCCTGAACAAATTTCAATAATCTCCTCAAAAATCGAAAAAAAATCTCTGACTTGAATTTAATGTTGAGAACTAGTTATTTATCACACATAAAGTTATGATAGTTTGTCTGTTCTTTTTTTCTTTAATATTAAATAGTTGTTGATGCTATTATTTATTTTAGTTGTTTTATAATACTATGAACATCTTTGAATTATTGTGTTATTTAGTTTATTATAGAATTCACCGTTATTGTTTTAGACGATTGTCATTGACGGGCGAAGATTTCCGTACCTAACCGTTAGTTTCCGGGGTCTGGTCTGGGTCTGGTCAGGGTTTTACCCACAACCGTATTCCCCACTAAAAGCCATTACCGGGATGGGTCGTATAACATTAACATCTTTCTTTGTTTACCTTGTAATGAAGTTAAAACTTATTGAATCTCTATTTTTCCTCGTCTTTTTCTTTCCATGTTTGCATGATTTTGTGTTTACAACTTTTATGTGAATGACGTCACCGCGTTTTGCGTTCTTACTGCCCATGTACGGAAAAAAACGATAACTTTTCGCCAAGTGATTGTAAACATTGGTTAGTAATTTTGTGGGCTACAAAAATACTGTGACGTTTTAATTCAGACAGGGTCTCAATGATTGGGGATTGTTTGAGAACATAAATATTTGGTCATTTATACTTTCTTTTGAAAAGGGTCAACGTGGTTAATTAATTTTCACAATGAAAAAAACAAACGTTTTGACAAGTTTATTGGGCCTTTAAAAGAAGTTCGATGTTTGGTGTAAGAGTTCATGAAGGTGATGGATTGTTTTTTAACAAAGAAAGAATTAAGTGATAATATATTGTTGTCTTTAATTGGCAAAGGGTATTGGACGTTGAAGGATGTGCGTGTGTATTACATGTAGTTGTGGAACGCTTTGTATACAAGGAAGGGAGGTTTGAAATGATAAACCACAAATGGTATGGCCTGGGATTTTTGTTGAAATTTGTTTACTGAACATGTATTTACAAGTTTGCAGTAAATGAAGTGAATGATTTGAAAACAAACAAATTGAACAGTTTTCCTTTTAAATGTAATTATGATAACTAGCTGGAAAATAGTGGAAGAGATGGTTGCTATGGTAGCATGCATTATGTTGAAGAATTGCCAGAACTATATGTCTTGATATGTATTCATTTTAGGATACAAAGTAATTTCTCACATTTTAAGGATTTACTACACTCCTGCTTGCACCTTTATGGACAAAAAAGAAAAGTATCAAAATTTCAATAACGGCAAAATGCCTTTCAATGAAATTTTGGACAAATGCATGTTAATTTTGTTTAGTTTGATAATTTTCTTTTAAATCGATGGTCGAACAAAGAGTAGTGTAGTGGATCGTTAAGAGAACTCAAAATTTCGTAAATGTAACTGATTTTTCATTATTGTCATTGTAGATTTTCATAAGTAGATACTCTACTCAGAGCTATGTAAGCCATTACTCCTTGGAATATCTTTTTCCTGATATCAACAGCAGCTGAAGATAATGTTAGACCTTGCACTTTGTGGACAGTTACACCAAAATTTAGTTTTCATGAAGGAGTTGCCAGGAAGTTAAAAATTATCTTAACACTAACCACATTACAATGAATTTGCTTTAGATAAACTCAACAGTACCTTTCAAAATTGTCCCACCCGTAAACCAGAGGGTCTGAGGTGGGTGAGTCGCAGTGCAATACTACCTAAAACCAAATTATTCAGAACAACAGAAAAAGACCAACAAAAAGGGTATACAGTCATTATTTACTTTATAGACATGAAATCACCTTTTCCATGTAAAACAGAAACCCACTAGAACCGTCAATTTCAACATCAGAAACATTTGAATGAAGTCTTACCTTGGGAACTTCCACTAACACCCAAACCAGAGCATTGATAATGACATTATAGTAGGACAGAAACTTGTCTGTCCATGTGTGGGACAATGTAAGCTGCAAAAGGTGCACTTTAACTCCAGCAAGATGATGCTTCAGTTTGTACAAGCGTTCGTCTGCCTAAAAGAGATTAGTAAGAATATACAACAAAGGGATGTAATAAGTAATCTTTCATAGGAAAAGAAATCTCAATGAGATCACCTAACTGATATCACTTCCGGAATGAAAATGACACAAGCATCTTCATGTGTTTTAAATTTCCATTACCTCATCATATTATTTCCCGCATTATTGTAATATCGGACTTAATCCTTTCCTCCATAGACACACCTTTATTGCTTGGGCAAACATCAGTGCCATCTGATCAGGATCTAAACTGTTCGCTTTTTTACTCATTAAGTTATTTCTGACCAAAATGCGACCAGTGCAGTTTTTGATCAAAAGGCACGGATGTGCCAGCTGATCTGGATCTACACTAGTTGCACATGTGTAAAATTGCGTATATATGGAGGAAAAGGTTAACAAATATACAAAGAATAGAGGATATGCAGGATAATGCATGTGCCAGAGTCGTTAACAAAAAAAAAACATTGAAATTCTTAGAATCAAATAATTATAAATTGAATCTCATGCCTCTTAAAGGCGAAGTCATGGAAATAAAAATATATAATTTAGTTATATACATTACACACATTATCTTTTAAATCTTTATTCCATATATACTCCTTTTATGTAGACAAACAGTATAGCATCGCCAGATCTGCCGACACATCTCTGCCATTTGATCAGGATCTACACTATTTGCTTTCAGAGTCATTAGGCTGCTAATTTTCTCACTAGAAAATGAACAGTGTAGATCCATATCAGATGGCACAGATTTGCCTGCTGGTCCAGATCTATACGGGTCACAGGTGATAAAACCCATATGTGTGCAGTGCAGGTCAAATCAAATAATATACATGCTGTTCATTGTTAACATGATCTAGTTAACAGAACTTAAGAGAGCTTTTTAAGGCCTTTTACAACATTAAGAGTCACTGGACATCAATATGATGACATTGTGTTATTTCTGATGATCGCTTCCATTGCAGAGGTTATGGCTTATCTACATTTGTATCTCAATGTTAGCCATCTGTAAGGCAAAATAATCTGAAATACCTTTGGGTTCATTGAAATGCTGGTAATCCTGTTTTTGCTGGATGCAAGTTGTTAATGATGACAATAAGTATCTGTCAGGATGCATCTTGGATTTCTTGATGTGCTTATAATATTTGGACCAGCAATCTCTGCAAATAAATCAATTATGAAAATAATCCAACAAAGTAAAGAAAAGGAAAACAAAACCCTATCATGATAAATTATCTTGAAATGAAGTCATAAAGTCACCCAGACAGCATTAATTATTCCTCAATTCATCTTAGAAATACCATTGTACATGTAATTCAAAATGTGTAACAAATTACTTGTTAGTTATGAAGAATTAATTGATAATTGTGAATTATTTCCAAATACAGTAAAACCTGAAAGGTCGAAACATATTACAGATGACACTTTTTCCTGTGACATGTCTCGTATGTGCTGACATACCATCAATGTTTGTAGCATTTCTCTTCTTGTCGTATTGTTTCTGGGCTGCTTGCTTCAGTGTGATGGGATGTATCTCGTGCTCTCCCTGTACCAAGCTGTTCCTGTAGGTCAGCAGGGCCTGCCAGTCCTCCGAGCTCCGTGATATCAGAGCTACACCTGCCAACTGTTTGTCCAGATAGTTCAGTCTGCAACAATGGGAGAGAACTCTTTACTATGAAAACATTTTAATGTTTATTCTGTGGTGTTCTTTGATCTGGATGATTTCTGGGTTTTTAAATAGTTCACTAGTGTAAAAAACACTTATCCCTACATTCTATGCAAATGACTCATATCCCATATGCCAGCACAGTAGATCCAGATCAGCCTGAACATCCTTGCTGTAGTGAAGAGTAGATCCAGATCAGCCTGAACATCCTTGCTGCAGTGAAGAGTAGATCCAGATCAGCCTGAACATCCTTGCTGCAGTGAAGAGTAGATCCAGATCAGCCTGAACATACTTGCTGTAGTGAAGAGTAGATCCAGATCAGCCTGAACATCCTTGCTGTAGTGAAGAGTAGATCCAGATCAGCCTGAACATCCTTGCTGTAGTGAAGAGCAGATCCAGATCAGCCTGAACATCCTTGCTGCAGTGAAGAGTAGATCCAGATCAGCCTGAACATCCTTGCTGCAGTGAAGAGTAGATCCAGATCAGCCTGAACATCCTTGCTGCAGTTAAGAGTAGATCCAGATCAGCCTGAACATCCTTGCTGTAGTGAAGAGTAGATCCGGATCAGGCTGCATGTGCAGGTTGATCTGGATCTTCACTGGTCACATACTGGATATTTAAGTTATCAATGGAGTAAAGAGTTAATGTCCAGTTTTAATTTACATGTATTTCAAGATCATACAATTCCATCAATGAAAATTTAAAATTCTTTACTCAGAACTGTTTAATATCAACAACTTCAAACCAGATTCATACACTGGCAGAGTATGTAATTTTGGCCACTTTTTGCATATTTTTGTATGACATAATCATCAGGATCATTTACGAATTTGTGGGGGGGGGGGGGGTATTGGGGGAGGTCCTTTCTTATGTAATAGACTACATAATCTTTGTATTTGTTGCATTGTTCATCAGTTAAAATTTGTTATTAACCTTGTCCCTCCATATGGATTTTATAACATGTGCAGTCATTGATTTTATACCATGTGCGACCCCTGTTTAGATCCCGATTAGCTGACAAATCCATGACATCTGATCTAAATTGTTGCTTCTTGGTCAGAAATACCTAATAAATCATGTTGGGGTAAAGGGTTAAAAGAAACATCTGCAATATGAATTAATCAAAATTATCTATTATATATGTAATTTTTACATTTTACAGATAATGTTGATTCTACAAACAGTGTTATCTGTCAATAGGAGCATTGATAATATATTGTTAATCGGCTGTTAACTTTTTGTCAAGTGCAGAATTTAACCCTTTCCTCCAAAGATAGACCTTTATTGCATGGGTTTAGATCCGGATCAGCCTGCACATCCGTGTGGTCTGATTAAGATCTGCACTGTTCACTTTTTAATTCCTTAGGTTATTTTTGACCAAAATGCGACCAGTGCAGATCCTGATCAGATGGCATGGATGTGCCGGCTGATCTGGATCTACACTGGTCCCACTTTTGTAAAAATGCGTATGTATGGAGGAAAGGGTTAAATAGATACAGTTTACATATGACAGATGTGTCCACTCCCGCTGCAATTCAGACTGATGATATTGATCTTGAACTTAATTTGAATAAAGCAGTGTCAATGTTAAATTATGTTGTAGGAAATGTTGCAAGCATTACTTACATACATGTTCAGGAAATCACATTGTATTAGTTTTAAGTGATGATTAGTTGACTTTATGGCAAGCAATCGACATATTGAAAGGGGGGACATATTGAGCATACTACTCATACACCTCTGTATATCTAATATAATCAACAGCCTTCCATTTACATGTAGCATGTAGCACTTTTCTCTTTCTCCATGAAGACAAAATTAATATCCCTTAATTTCAATAAAGTTAAATTAAAATGTGTGAAAATGAACTACAACTTGACCTTTCTGGGTTTTCTGTAAATTTGTTTTAAAAATAGACCTAGATTTATAAATAAAATGAGGCCTTTCAACAGGTACCTACTAAGAGCTGTTTCTGTTCAGGCTGTACTGTTTTGTGAAAAAAATGTTACATTTTCAACTTAATCTGATAATCAATCTGATGAAAATCATCTAAAAACTGCTACGCTATCAGGATTTGACAATGAGTAACTAAAACATGCTTTTATCACTAACCATTTGAACCAATCAGATTGTCGCCTACAAAATCGCAAAAGTGAAAGTAACCATAGTATTTAAAACTACGGAAAGTGTTTACAGCCTGTTAATACATATTTAACTGAAGACACATGTATTTATGTAGTATTGCATTCATTTCAAATGTAATGACATCATCAGATCAGATTGTGAACCTTATAAATCATGCTTCCCGTGTTGACAATTTCTAAAAATAGTAATCGGGGAAAACTGCTAAAGCCTATGTACGGTGTCTGGGGGCCGTCAACAGATCTAACAGTTTGTTAGTGAGATTGTCTGATAATTATTTTTATATAACCCATCTTTAAATAATATTTATAACAATTTTAAATATGTGTTAATATAATGATCATTTTAATTTTTGCTGGAAAACACTTTGATATGTTTTCAAACACTGATATGTATTCAATTTGACCCTAAGTGAACCTCATTGACATTAAGGTAAATATTTCTGCAGACAGTGATAATGAATTAAGGATCAATGTCACAAAAATGCTTTTAATCAGGTTGCAGAATATTTACATACTGGCCATATTATGTACTCTGCCAGTATGCCAGAAGAGAAACAACAGTAATTTAATTATTCAACCAATGAATTTTTGTGTTACTGCTTCGAGAAGTAAACAACATCATTTGCAAGTTTGATGACTCACAATATGTTACATTCAGCTGGCATACACAAACTTATATAAACTAAACTTAAACACAAACTAATACAACACTTACTTTTTTCTTGTTTCGTGAGTTTGTTGGTGAACTCACAGAGAACCTCCAGGAAGAAGATGTTTGGTGGATCAACACTCGGATCATTAGGGTCTGAGTTACTTATACCGAAAAGTATACCATCCACGAAATCAGGACAAACCTTTAAAAAACGAATCAATATGCACAGTTCAATGGCATCGTCTACAATGAAGTCTTACTCATATAACTAATCATAAATACAGGTGGAGCACAATGTGACAAGTTATTGGGCTAGGCACAATGTTTTTACTTATGAGGATAATGAGAATGCACATTATGCCATGAGTTGCTGCAAAAACATGCAGTCATTCACTTTTTTCTCACCATGGCTGTCCCAACAAACATTCAAAAATGGTGTAATATCATGAATTCTTTTAAAAAATCTGGTTATATTCAGATTATCTGTGTAGATAAAAGAATTGAATTAAAATTTGATAATGTTCATCTGGGTATGAAAAATATTTGGATTGTTTAGGTAAGCATAAAGCTCACTTTAAACAATCAAAATGTTTTCCATACCGAAATTAACAATAATTAAATATTGATTTAATCCTCAACTGAATTCATGATTAACACTTTTTTCCAAGGTGATGAATTTTATCAAATGGAAGAGCAGTTTAGACACATGCTATCTCATCAGTATCTTCATAGTTCGCTTCTGGTTTCATTAGGTTATAACTGACAAAGAAGGAATGTGCCAGCTGACCTCTGTGAACTCTGTGAAGCGCAATAGAATATTGTTGAATAATTTTTGCGTTATACAAATGTATTTGTATCTACACTGGTCTACACTGGTCTATCTAAAAGCTGTATCCATGCAGTGAAGGGTTTGAGATCCAAAATGATTAGAATAACTGGAACCTGTGCCAATCAGATGCTTGAGATTTGAGACTGGTTTCTAATCTCAGCTTTATAACCTTCAGCCCTGTACCTATGATAATGATTTACAAACAACTGATTCCAACAATAATCTCTGTGAAGTAAGGCAGTGTAAAATAATTTGTTTCCACTTTCTGACACTTGAAATCTAAAAAATCTCTTTAAGGTTCTGACGTATTTAGTTTTCAGTATACCTGTGCATTTCTGCAATAGCTTCTCTGTTTTTGATCGGATCAAGACCAAAGAATAGAGAGAATCGTCTGGCCTGTTCTTTGATTGACTGAAAGGAGTCTGATGACCAGTTGATACGACCCTGCTGCTAATCCTGCAACTCCTTGAATAACTGGAATATATAAACTAGTGTCACATCTCACATAAGATAACAAAATAGGGCATGCTGACTTTGTACAAGTGTAGACCCAGATAATATTCTAGACTTACATGGTTCAGAAAGAATCCAAATTTTTTTAAGATGTTCTAACTTTAAATTTAGTAAAGTAATTTAAGGTGAACATCTTTCTTTCATTTGCAGTTTTCCATCAAGTCAGTCTGTGACAGCTTAAATAGGTGGGTGTAAGACATGTGAATATGTGAGTAATTCCAAAACAGGGAAACACTGCTGTATCTTAAATTGCTTGCTATGTTTCACACAGACTAAACTAAATGACAGTTTTGTTTCCTAACATGACATCAGTTAAATTGTTCACTGTTAAAAGGGTTTCAAATGTTTTCATTGAACAACACAATAAAACAGTAATACTATATGTTTACAGATGATTGCAGTAGTTTCGGATTTTACAATGTTATGAATTTTATGTGTGCACAGTTTGCATAGTTAACATCGTTTTTAGGAATGTTTTGTTTCAAGGAAATGTAAACATTGATATCAGTTGGGACAGGAGAGGCTCTGTTGTATCAACTTCTGTCAGCTTCAGGTCCTCGACCGACTATGCCAATTGTGACCATGTCATGCAAATAGTGTGCACATAAAATTCAACACAATATGACATAGGAAACTACCTTTGGCAACACATTAGCAAGTACACATAGATAATCGTTTACATGTTTACCATTACTTCATGGAGAGGACATACCTGATGAATCATAAAGCATCTAGAGTAGATCCAATACAGACAGCATAGATGTGTAGTCTCATTTGAATCTATACAGGCTGTACATAGGATACAATTCAGACAGCATAGATGTGTAGTCTCATCTGAATCTATACGCCTTTCCAATAAACAGTTTCGCAGTCCTGTACGAGTTACTTCCCGCGACCGAAAATCAATCCAAAACGAGGCTCTGCAGGATAGCTGAACGATCGGGCTAATGGCTTAAGCACATAATAGCTAACCTTATCCGCTATATTGCAGGTCTGCGTTCGTCGCCGGCGGTGAAAAAATAAGTTGCTGGTCTGTTATTCTAGCCAGACTTTTTTATGTTTACTATTTGTTAGATATTTAGATTTTTAATGATTTAAGAACATGTACCATTCTTGTTGATAGTAGGCAGTATGAAACGCAATTTGGACAAACATAAGCATTAATTTTACCAATTATGTACAACAATTTCTTCTTAATATCTTTTCTGCTGAAAATATATTTTACTGGTGTAAATGTTGCAAATTGCTAAGGCTAGTAATGTGCTATTATCCGGAAATCGTGATATGTCAACATCTGGTTACATGATCTGTAGACAAAAAAAAAACAATCTGAATTTGTTGATACTTACACATTTGAACAATAGAACTGTCCTAAAAATTTAAGGCGTTTATGGTCAACGAATAAATAATTTGAATATTTAAAATGTTACGTATACTTCACAACCAAATATGATTGATTCTGTCTTGAAATAAAACAGGATCGGTAATCTGATTGTTTTGTTGTAGAAGTATCATTCGTAGAATAAAATCCAAGGATTGAGATGCCGGCTTCCAAAAAGATGGGAATAATTATATCACAATATGGTTGCATATCCAATTTAGATTTCTTAGGTTTGACAGATTGTAATTTTGACATAAAAGCCCAAACTCTTAATTAAACATACATAAAATGTTTTGACAAGATTTGTTTCTTATTGACGGCTTTTGTTTCTATAACGTGTCGTAATGTTGAGAATCCATGTTGATAATACATTTGCTGGCACATCCAGTAGTTAAAGGACTCCGAAATACTTAAGAATTGGGAGGTGTAGATACCTTGCAAATAGAAATTACACGATCTCTATTGGTCAATGATATCTGCCCCTTTAAGTAATTGACAGATGACCCCGTGTGCGAGACAGTTTGACATGTTTATGGCATGCCGCCTTCAAAATCAATCGCCACCGACATAATCACAACATGATGTCAGTAGTTGAATAGACACGCTAATCCGGAAACGAGACTCAATTAAGCCGTGAAGAGAACACTGCGACTGTCGGTTAGTTCAAGTCGTATAGTGTTTAATGCGAGGAATAATGAATTGACACTTTTAGTCAGAAACCTGATTGTTTTATAAATTATTTTCAAAAATATCATGACGCTGATGTATTATTACTAATTCAAAGAGAAAAGAGAAAATATATTTTTCAAAAAAGAATTTTATGATAAAAAAGAAAGTTGTAGGTACATATTCCCTAATACGTTATTACAGGGAGCAATCATTTTTCCTGTAGAGCAGTCACGTGACTGGACAGGGGAGGTAACCAAATAAATACATCGAATTATTGGAAAGGCGTATACAGGCTGTACATAGGATACAATTCAGACAGCAATGATGTGTAGCCTCATCTGAATCTATACAGGCTGCACATAGGATACAAGCATAGATGTGTAGTCTCATCTGAATCTATACAGGCTGCACATAGGATACAATTCAGACAGCATAGATGTGTAGTCTCATCTGAATCTATACAGGCTGCACATAGGATACAAGCATAGTTGTGTAGTCTCATCTGAATCTATACAGGCTGCACATAGGATACAAGCATAGATGTGTAGTCTCATCTGAATCTATACAGGCTGCACATAGGATACAAGCATAGATGTGTAGTCTCATCTGAATCTATACAGGCTGTACATAGGATATAAGCATAGATGTGTAGTCTCATCTGAATCACAGGCTGCACATAGGATACAAGCATAGATGTGTAGTCTCATCTGAATCACAGGCTGCACATAGGATACAAGCATAGATGTGTAGTCTCATCTGAATCTATACAGGCTGTACATAGGATACAAGCATAGATGTGTAGTCTCATCTGAATCTATACAGGCTGCACATAGGATACAAGCATAGATGTGTAGTCTCATCTGAATCTATACAGGCTGTACATAGGATATAAGCATAGATGTGTAGTCTCATCTGAATCACAGGCTGCACATAGGATACAAGCATAGATGTGTAGTCTCATCTGAATCACAGGCTGCACATAGGATACAAGCATAGATGTGTAGTCTCATCTGAATCTATACAGGCTGTACATAGGATACAAGCATAGATGTGTAGTCTCATCTGAATCTATACAGGCTGCACATAGGATACAAGCATAGATGTGTAGTCTCATTTGAATCTATACAGGCTGCACATAGGATACAAGCATAGATGTGTAGTCTCATCTGAATCTATACAGGCTGTACATAGGATACAAGCATAGATGTGTAGTCTCATCTGAATCTATACAGGCTGCACATAGGATACAAGCATAGATGTGTAGTCTCATCTGAATCTATACAGGCTGCACATAGGATACAATTCAGACAGGATAGATGTGTAGTCTCATCTGAATCTATACAGGCTGTACATAGGATACAAGCATAGATGTGTAGTCTCATCTGAATCTATACAGGCTGTACATAGGATACAATTCAGACAGGATAGATGTGTAGTCTCATCTGAATCTATACAGGCTGCACATAGGATACAAGCATAGATGTGTAGTCTCATCTGAATCTATACAGGCTGTACATAGGATATAAGCATAGATGTGTAGTCTCATCTGAATCACAGGCTGCACATAGGATACAAGCATAGATGTGTAGTCTCATCTGAATCACAGGCTGCACATAGGATACAAGCATAGATGTGTAGTCTCATCTGAATCTATACAGGCTGTACATAGGATACAAGCATAGATGTGTAGTCTCATCTGAATCTATACAGGCTGCACATAGGATACAAGCATAGATGTGTAGTCTCATCTGAATCTATACAGGCTGTACATAGGATATAAGCATAGATGTGTAGTCTCATCTGAATCACAGGCTGCACATAGGATACAAGCATAGATGTGTAGTCTCATCTGAATCACAGGCTGCACATAGGATACAAGCATAGATGTGTAGTCTCATCTGAATCTATACAGGCTGTACATAGGATACAAGCATAGATGTGTAGTCTCATCTGAATCTATACAGGCTGCACATAGGATACAAGCATAGATGTGTAGTCTCATTTGAATCTATACAGGCTGCACATAGGATACAAGCATAGATGTGTAGTCTCATCTGAATCTATACAGGCTGTACATAGGATACAAGCATAGATGTGTAGTCTCATCTGAATCTATACAGGCTGCACATAGGATACAAGCATAGATGTGTAGTCTCATCTGAATCTATACAGGCTGCACATAGGATACAATTCAGACAGGATAGATGTGTAGTCTCATCTGAATCTATACAGGCTGTACATAGGATACAAGCATAGATGTGTAGTCTCATCTGAATCTATACAGGCTGTACATAGGATACAATTCAGACAGGATAGATGTGTAGTCTCATCTGAATCTATACAGGCTGCACATAGGATACAATTCAGACAGGATAGATGTGTAGCCTCATCTGAATCTATACAGGCTGCACATAGGATACAAGCATAGATGTGTAGTCTCATCTGAATCTATACAGGCTGCACATAGGATACAAGCATAGATGTGTAGTCTCATCTGAATCTATACAGGCTGTACATAGGATACAAGCATAGATGTGTAGTCTCATCTGAATCTATACAGGCTGTACATAGGATACAATTCAGACAGGATAGATGTGTAGCCTCATCGGAATCTATACAGGCTGCACATAGGATACAAGCATAGATGTGTAGTCTCATCTGAATCTATACAGGCTGCACATAGGATACAAGCATAGATGTGTAATCTCATCTGAATCTATACAGGCTGTACATAGGATACAAGCATAGATGTGTAGTCTCATCTGAATCTATACAGGCTGTACATAGGATACAAGCCATATCCATGCAGTTATGAGACTTGCTTGAAGTTCAGTATGAGATTGGAAAGCACTTACTTGATTTACTCATGATGAGAGTTCTGGCAGTGTGAACGTTGTTGATCTCTACTGCCTTGCTCATTGTGGCCTTGATAATGTCACCATAGTCATTGTAAAACTGAAACAAAACCATACAATACCATGTCAGCTGGAACATCTATGTACTTATGATCTAGATCTACAATGGTCACCTCTTTTGCCTTTTCACAACTTAAAATTTTCTTTACGTTAATTTAACTGGGAAAAGAACATGTAAGACAATGTAACATGACCAGTTAGAAGTTCCAGTGAGCCTTAAATTCTTATTTGTTATATCAACTGATGTTTTGTTTTAATAGTACAGTCACATTACGAAAAAAATACGCCAAACCTAGGCAAAATTGCAACAGAAATGAAATTTTCAGCACCCATCACATTAAGTATAAACAGCTTCATATCCAAAATTGGAGAAGAATCAGACCATGGATAATCCCTTAAATACCGTATAGCGGGTTATTTCTGCGGTCATAAATTTCTGCGTTTTGCCCTCAAATATGGATGCAAAAATTTCTGCGTTTTTTATTTCTGCGTTTTTCGGTTCCCATGAAGGATAAATTTCTGCGGTTCATATTGGGTGAGGTGTCGTAAGAATAACACGACTATGATATACGCATACTATTTGTTTTTCACAGATATGTTATTCATGAGTAATACCTGCTACTCAGTTTATTTTATAAAAAGAATTACAAAGATATTAATCATCGATGAATAACAACTCTCAAACAACAAGAGCTATCACTGAAGGTGATTAATACCCCCGCAATACAGCTTTGTCAGAGTATACAGAAATAATGTTCGCATCTTTTTAAAATGCGACACAAATTGTGCATGTATGTCATCTATATATAAAAATCTATGTATTCGGTGAACAGGAAGTTAGGTGAGCGAGGAGTTTTAAATCGCTTTACACCATATGGGAATATATGATAAAGCATTATGGAAAATATCAGGCTGCTGCATGTTTCAGTTGCTAAGAAAACTACAACGGAAATTGTGCATGTATGTCAACTATGTGCACAAATCTAAGTATTCGGTAAACAGGAAGTAGATGAGCAAGGAGCATAAAATCGCTTTACACCATATGGGACTATAGGATAAAGCATTATGCAAAATATCAGGCTGCTGCATGTTATAGTTACTTAGAAAACTGCGACAGAAATTGTGCATGTATGTCAACTATGTGCACAAATCTAAGTATTCGGTAAACAGGAAGTAGATGAGCAAGGAGCATAAAATCGCTTTACACCATATGGGACTATAGGATAAAGCATTATGCAAAATATCAGGCTGCTGCATGTTATAGTTGCTTAGAAAACTGCGACGGAAATTGTGCATGTATGTCAACTATGTGTAAAAATCTAAGTATTTGGTGAACAGGAAGTAGGTGAGCAAGGAGCATAAAATCGCTTTACACCATATGGGACTATAGGATAAAGCATTATGCATAATATCAGGCTGCTGAATGTTATAGTTGCTTAGAAAACTGTGACGGAAAATTAACATGCCTTTTGGTTGATGTAATGCACCTTTATAGTAACAAAACCTAAAATATTCGGCAAACAGGAAGTAGATGAGCAAGGAGCATGAAATTGCTTTACACCATATGGGACTATAGGATAAAGCAATATGCATAATATCAGGCTGCTGCATGTTATAGTTGCTTAGAAAAATGCGACGGAAAATTAACATGCCTTTTGGTCGATGTAATGCACCTTTTTAGTAACAAAATCTAAAAATATGCGGCAAACAGGAAGTAGATGAGCAAGGAGCATGAAATTGCTTTACACCATATGGGACTATATGATAAAGCAATATGCAAAATATCAGGCTGCTGCATGTTATAGTTGCTGAGAAAACTGCGACGGAAATTTTGTTACGGACGGACGCACGGACGGACGGACAAGGGTAAAACAGTATACCCCCCTCTTCTTCGAAGCGGGGGTATAACTATTCAATTGAATAGAATGTTTGAGCAAATGTCGTGTTTATAGTATGCCTATATGATAACAATGTGCGGTAATTGATCGTAATTATTTGACCCTGTCTGTATTATAAAAAGGATTATCTTGGACATGGCCACTCCGATGATTTTTGCTTGAAAATGAGATAATATTTTGCGATTTAAATTTCTGCTGGTTTTTTATTTCTGCTGGATATATTTCTGCGATTTCATCCAAAGACCGCAGAAACGCAGAAATTTGACACCCCCAGAAATTACCCGCTATACGGTAGTATTTTAAAAATAGGACAGTCACAAGCAGAAATAAAAGTTTACATAAATGGCTGTCTATGTGCAATATTCGGCATTTGTTTCAATACAGTCTTTCAAACTCTGGACATAATACTGACTTCTATAAATGATTTGTGTAACTAAACATTAAGTCTATAAACATTATATATTTGGTCATTTTACATGTAAAAGACGTACAATGCTTCATGTTAATTTACCCCACCCTGACTGCAAATTGCTTCTTAACAAGGGGTCGATTTTTATGTTTTATTATAACTTTGAAAGAAATAATCAATGTCAGATAATTACTTAAAGCTTTGTAGCAATCATCATTGAAATGTAAATTTTGCACTTGGTAAGGTTCTTCCTGTCTGTTAATATGACGAGAATTTTAACTCTAACCTGAACATGACACTTGGTGGTAGATGTTATATGAAATGTTAAACTTTCACAAAACTTATTTTGAGAACTAGCAATACTATTTAAATTTAGTTTCTAGAAGTCAACTCATCTTTTGACATAACTGTTTCTACTTTTTTAGTATTAAAGCAGCTAGCACCTCTTTATTCACTGCTTATCTTGGAGCAATCTAAGGCATGTTACCTAAATGTCCAGCGATTTGTATTGGAGTCTGTTTAACATTTGCATCTTGTGACTGACAAAAGGTTAGCTGGAGCAGGCTCTATTTGTTTTCAGTAGTAACATTCTTATATTAATTACTAACAAACCCAATTATTCAGTATCTAGTTTTTACATGAAACTTGGTAGTAGACATGAAGGCTTTGTATTTTGGTGCTTCTGTTGTTGGCGGTAGAGTTTTAGCAGAAACATACTGTGTCGCCGGATGCTATTTTTTGAAAGAATTTAATCTGCAGCAAGTTATTAAGAGTCTTCTTCTTAACTGCTGTATAAAACTACGGTAACTAAAGCTTTTTCTCTACCTGCAGTTACATCATACGGACGTTGTCCTTTCCAGTTAATACAAGAGTAAGAAATGATTGCAGTGATTCTGGAATTATTTCTCAATTTATTTTATATTCTTTGAAATCAAATAAATAAATTTTGAGATAAATGGATTTGATATCGGTTCTTGGTAATCTAGCTGCTGTTTAACTGAATTTGCCCTTTTCAACTTCAGGGTCTGTCTGTTTTGGGATACTGTAAAGTTGATTGACGAGTCCTCTCGACTGGTTCACGCAACATAACAATGCTTGGCTTTACCATGACTGTGTACATGAGATTGTTATTTGATTGCCAAAAAGTTCCATAAGTCGTTGTATCATATGCTTCAAGCTATATAGTGTATAATCTAAACAGACTAGAAGTTAACCCATCCTAGAATTATAGTCATTGATAGATATCAATCCAGCCTCCTGTTCACAAAGAAATTGTGAAACATGATCAAATGCGATATCAGTGCCTGACAAAATATGCCTTTCTATTTTCTTGAATATCTTTTGACGTGAATCACATTCACCTATCTCGTTATCATACAAACTTGGTATAGATTTAAATGTACTAAAATTATAGCTGCAATCTCGGCAGTACATTGAATCTGCATAAAGGACATTCACTGACTAAATTCTACTCGGAACTCTTATCAGAACAAGCATCTTGCCGATTTATGGTGTCCTAAAATTCAAATGTTCTTGAAGGAAACACTTTGTTTAGGTTGGGGGACAACTGTTACATATGACAGAAACTGGCAAAAATTTAAAAATGAACTTAAAAAAATTCTCAAAACAGGCAGATTTTAGTGAAGAAACTAATTTACTTTCTGATGTATTAACATTGGCACTCTTAGTTCAGTCAAATTACTGCTCCTCTAATAACCAAGCATATTCAAAAAGCAAAAGAAAACTGGACATGGGCAATAAAAACCCATACCTGAACTAAGTATATGCTAATCTTCAAATGTTGTGGTGATACATCAAAATAATGTTCAAGTTTTCAGAAATTTGAAAGGGATTCCCTTTTTGTCTTCATTTGGTCTCACCGTAGAAACATTTTTCTGTATTTAAAAAAAAAACCCTGACATTTCTTTGGCTGATAAACAAAATGTAAAAGAATGTTTATGCGATATCTGTATTGTTTTCCTTAACATTTCAAACAGTGATTCTATCTAGTTGAGATGTAAAATTTATTTCCTTTTTTGTATGTGTCTGCGCAATGTAAATAAAGTATTATTGCAAACTATTTGAATACAGCATCAGAACACTATTTCACTTCTTTTATTGTGCTGGCAGAGAGAATTAATGTCTGGTTTCAAATACATGCAGCAAAATTATTTTGCTCTTGAAAATGAAAGCAAGTAGACATGAATGGAGATTTTTTTTCACGAATTTCTTAAAGCTGGGTTTTCATTTCAGTTTTTTTTCTCAACAATATAATTGTATTTTGATATATGGATCTGCTTTTGCATATGTCACTTTTGCTAATTTCACATGCTTGATCTTCAGTATTGTAAATGGATGCAAATCCTTTTACCTGTAAAATTCACGTGTTTAGCTTTTGAGTTGTGTGCTATTTACAGTATATGCAACATATTATTCAGAATAGTGTTTGTTATTACTGATTCATTTTATTTTGAAGGATTATCCCACCAAAGGAAAATGTTCACAACCCCTTAAGCTCTGCTCTCTGTGTCCCAACAGAGAAAGAAAACCCTGAACACAAGTTGCGCTGCTATAAATTACTGTTGTCTTTTATAACTCTGAAATGTTTCTAGACTTTCTACACTTCAACACTTTTATGTGTACAGAGTTACATTCATTATGTACAATTGAAAAAGATGGTCCTCACATTCAGTTAATTCTTTCAAAATATCACTAAATTCTTTATTAGATTGAATATAACCATCTAATATATTTATATTACTGTCAGTTATTTTGACTGCTTTAAAGGTACATATATGATAGAATTTTTTTACATCTAAGTGTACATGTTTTCGGATGTATGTATACATCTTCATGTACGCTTGATATAAATGAAACAATGAAAATCAATTAATAATGGTCCGATTTTGTCCAACTTTGTTTTAAAAAGTTTGTTTACACTATTGTTACATAAAACACATCAACACTTTTCTGTTTTGATGACCCCCTTTTCATAGGCCTACCGTACTATATCTAAGTGTAGATGGATTCCATTATAAATGATCTTGGTTCCTGCAATAAGATTTAAGAGACATGGAATTTTACCATCATCTAGGAAGACTTTCTCCATGAGGAACGAGCTGAGTTGTTTCTGCAGACCTTTATCTGGTTTAAACACAAGAGATCGCAGTACTTCCTTCTCCACTAGACTTGTACTGAAGATGATCAGGGAGTCACAAATGGTGAGATTGGCCTGAAATATATATCGCAGAGTGATCAGGAAGGGGCCAGGCTCGAGTAAGTACTGAGTATCGTAAGCTCAAGATGTAGTCAAGTTCTGTGCCCAATATCATGAAACTAAATCTGGAGAGCAGTCTCAAATCTCAAGCATCTGATTGGCTGAAATGGCAACTGATCGACCAGACCCTATTAAATCGTATGAATGAACCTCAGATGACGACCATATAATTCTGTTTTATTTCTCAATCTCAGACCTGAACTACCGAGTAACGTTACTTAAGACAGAATATTGAGATAACTATGTCTATCGGAAGGCCCCCATTGATATCTGTGATTCTGCTTTTTGGAATTTACATCTTCAGAGATCTTATCTTGACTGTGGAAGAGCAACGGAGGTAGATATTTCACGATTGTTGTTAATTTCGATGGTCTGTACCAGGTCTTGATTCGGATCATTGTCAAGGTGTTGGAGATTATACATCAATAACATTTGTATTGTGGTCTGAACCTCATCTGCAAGCGCAACATTTTCCGAAGGCAAAAAGGACAATGTGGATCAAATCTTCCCAGAGGTCCCAAGATCTGAGGTCATGGCAACTGTAACCAGTGAATATTTTGTTTAGTTATATACTCAAACTCAGTTTTCAACACAACATATTTAGAATAAAAATTCTGAGTAAATGTTGTTTATCTTTCAACGAGTCCTTGCTAGATAAAATGAATTTCTAGACAGAGCAGAAATACAAACATGTCATACAGCTTCTTAAGTCATAAAAGAAGGCAGAATTCAAACTCAAAAATAATATAGTGAAGTTTTTCTTTAAGTTTCGAGTTTACAGGTGTTAAATGAGACTCTGGAGTTATGAAGAGCCCACTGAAATTTAATCTTAACCCTTTCCTCCATATAACCCCTTCATGGGTGGGGAAAATTGTAGATCCAGATCAGCCTGCAAATCTGTGCCATCTGATCAGGTTCTACACTGTTTGCTCTCACATTCATTAGGTTTTTTCGGATGAGACCAGTGCAGATCTTGATCAGATGGCATGGATGTGTCGGCTGATCTGGATCTACACTGATAGCACGTGATAAATATATAATTATGTAAATTTGGAGTAAAGGGTTAATCGTGAACAAGTACTTACCATGAGAAGGCAAACAATCTCTTGAGAGCGGCTACCAGGGCAAAGACTTCCTCTTATCAGGCTGGTCCCCGTGCACAACAATACATTTATTAGGCATATTCATGATAAAGTTCATAGTATCTTATATTATCGTACAATATTATGATATGATCTATTTTTTAAACAACTCTGACCTGCCCTCTGGTGGAAAAGGAAATGTTGTGGACACATGGCTGTTTAAATATATACCAATTTTTATGAAAAGATTTTAAGTACATCTTCAGTTATTGCATGTTGCAGTGTTTGCAGCCAGATGGAAGGCAAACCTTTAGTCCCCATCCAGTGAAAACTGTATGGGACTTAAATTCAGAAGCTACTACATTTACTTTTGTCAGCCATGTTTTTTAAAATAACTCGCCTACACCAATTGTGATAATTACCTCTTTTTCATGTCAAAGCTCTTTATTGGAAAAGTCACTCTGCAGCATGTAAAGGAGACTGACCACTTAAACCTTTCTTCCATATGATATATATGCTGTTTTACAACCAAGGTAGATCCTGATCTGCACTGTTTGCTTTGTGTTAAAAAATAACCTTATAAATCAAAAAGCGAACAGTGCAGATCTTGATCAGACGGCACCAATGTGCCAGCTGATCTGGATCTACATTGTTCACCTGTGCCATTAAGGGGTAAAGCTTATTAATATGATCACCTGCTTTTATCATTTTTTCATAAGATATGGAATCTTTACACACACTTGTAACAATTAAGAACAACTAAAGTGCTGCATTAATCTATGAATGGTGAATACATGTAATGTTTGTGGTAAATGAGACACATTGAACTCAGTTATTACAACATTGCTTGGTATTGTACCTCTACAAACAAATCCTGCACTTGAACTTGACTACTAGACTATCAACATGTGTTTTCCTTGCAACACTGCATTTTCCACTGATGGCGTACGACATGTCACATAGACATTCAAAGCATTTGGAGCTCGCCTCAAGGAATTCCTTGTCTGTATGCTTCTCAACGATCTCGTGCAAGTAGCATAATAATCAGATTCTGCAAAGCACAACACTAGATACATATACTCACTCCAAACATGTCTGAATTTTAGACCCTTGATAGAGGGGTTTGACCTATAAAATGAGATTAACAGTGAAGTTCATATTTGACAGTAATTTTCACTGTGGGTCTCATTTCATTACAATGTAATGACAGAGGGGTTTTGGCTCCTAGGTTACTACATCTTTGAATCATTTTTGCTGTTGATTTTTTTTATATTATGAAAACAGCTAGTGGACAGTTCATTTAAGTCTGCTGAAAGCTGCCTTTCTGATAAAAAAATGTTCACGGATAAAATTAAATCTGTGTTAATGTATGCTGCTCATATTACGATGCTGATTGCTTGTTGATGCAAGTCACCTTACCATTTATTCCATATAAACACCTACTATCGAATGTAAGAACAGTGTAGATCCAGATCAGCTGGCACATCTGGTCACAGCTTGGTCAGAAATAACCTAATGAATTTAAAAGCAAACAGTGCAGATCCAGATCAGAGAAAATATGTGCCAGCTGATGTGGATCTACCTTGTTTTCCAAGACAATAAAGGTGTATGGAGTAAAGGGATAATGAACATGTACTGACCTTTTCCTGCCTACTGGACTTGTAGATCTTCAGTGTTGAAGATTATAAACCTAAGAATGAAAACCTGTCTCAAATCTCAAGCATATGATTGGCTGAAATGGCAACCAGTTGCGATTTCAGCCAATCAGATGCTTGAGATTTGAGACTGGTTTCCATTCTCAATTTTATAACCTTGGGACCAGGTAAAGTACTTGGGTATCTGTAGCAGATTGGTTATCTTCTCTGGATTCATTACATACTAAAAATAGCCAGAATAAATTAATTTTCTTTCTGATTCACAAACTTCTAGAAACATTTTTATGCCACAACAATTTAAAACATTTATTGAAATTGTTTATTTATTTAATTTAAACAACAGATATCTGCAAAACATGTATGCCCCCCAAACACCAGTTCGATAGTAATCTGTTATTTTATTGAATGTCACTGTGAACTTGACCTTTGACCAACTGACCTTGAAAACAATAGTAGTCATGTACTTGTAATGACTGACCTTCCCACAGTATCTGAGGATGGTATGTCAAATCATTGTCTAGTTATTGATCAGACAAGATTGGTAACTGACAATCAAATCATCGTCTAGTTATTAATCGGACAAGGTTGGTTACTGACAATTAAATCATCGTCTAGTTATTAATCGGACAAGGTTGGTTACTGACAATCAAATCATCGTCTAGTTATTAATCGGACAAGGTTGGTTACTGACAATTAAATCATCGGCTAGTTATTAATCGGACAAGGTTGGTTACTGACAATTAAATCATCGTCTAGTTATTGATCGGACAAGGTTGGTTACTGACAATTAAATCATCGTCTAGTTATTAATCGGACAAGGTTGGTTACTGACAATTAAATCATCGGCTAGTTATTGATCGGACAAGGTTGGTTACTGACAATTAAATCATCGGCTAGCTATTAATCGGACAAGGTTGGTTACTGACAATTAAATCATCGTCTAGTTATTAATTGGACAAGATTGGTTGCTGACAATTAAATCATCGGCTTGTTATTGATCGGACAAGGTTGGTAACTGACAATTAAATCATCGTCTAGTTATTAATCGGACAAGGTTGGTTACTGACAATAAAATCATCGTCTAGTTATTAATTGGACAAGATTGGTTACTGACAAACGGATGGACCGACATGTGCAAAGCAATATACCACTCTGCTTCTTCAAAGGGGGGGGGGCATAATAAATGAATAAAACATAGGCAGTTGTAATCCAGTGGTAGAGTGCTCGCTTAGGGATTGAAAGGTCCCAGATTCGGGCCCCAATCTGGCCGCTAATTTCCTTAAGCAAGACAGTAAGCCTTCTCTCCCTCCAGGTGTATAATTGGGTAACTGAGGAATATAAGTCAATGTTTCATGGTTGCCTTTGACTGCAAACAGGCTTTGTATGACAGCACCAATACTTTCTAAGCTCTAAACAACTCATGGATTAGGCCTCACAACAGGCAAATGCTGAATTAGAGCTCAAACACACAACAAGACTGACCTTGATCACCAGCTGAGGTAATGTCACTACAAAATGTTCTGTCAGCTTTGTTTTGTCTTCTTGTACTGACTGCTTCTTTTTGGATGTCAGCTGTAATTAAACAACATTTTTTTCTGAATACATTGAAGATATCTATTATTGAAAAAATCTGATGTAATTGACATTCTTTGTCAATCCATTTAGCTAGATAGGCATCAATTTGTCATGCTCCATACACAAGAATGAACTTACATAGCCACAAACACACAGAACCACTTCTATGTTGTACCTATCAAATACTTGCTAGAAATTTCTGTTACATATCATATTTTTGTAGGGAATATTAATCTTGATAAGCTAAGTCTAAAATCTCGACCTCCAGATCAATCCAGAATATTATCTCTAAATGAAAATATTATTTAACTAGAATGTGTCTTTAGACATTGATGCACCCAATGCTAAAACATCTGTAACAAATGGCCATAACTCTAGTAACAAGAGGGTCCATAGGACCCTGGGTCGCTCACCTGTCAACAACTGCTCAATGGTTGCAAGAGTTGTGTGCAAGTTTGGTAAAATCAAGTCAAAAACTTAAGCTTCCACTTATTGTGGAAAAAATGTAACTAGATGATGCTCCATACCAAATATCTAAGCTCTAGGCCTTACGGTTTCAGAGAAGATTTTTAAAGATTGACTATATAACACTATGTAATAAAACTAGTGACCCCCGGGCGGAGCTATTTTTGACCCCAGGAGAATAATTTGAACAACTTTTGTAGAGGACAACTACATGATTACACATACAAAATACCAAGGTTCTAGGCCTTGTGATTTCAGACAAGAAGATTTTTAAAGTTTTTCCTTTAGGTTGCCATGGCAACCAGAGTTCTGCATGGAATTGATTTCTTTGAACAACTTTGGAAGAGCTTCATGCAAGGAACATCTGTGGCAAGTTTCATCAACTTTGGCCCAGGGGTTTAAGAGGAGATGTCGTTTAAATTAAAAGTTTACGGACGGACGGAAGACGGACGGACGGACACCGGACAAATTGCGATCACAAAAGCTCACGTTGTCACTACGTGACAGGTGAGCTAAAAATGATTGCAGGAAAACAATTTTTCATTACAATCACATACACATCCTGCTTGAACATATGTGCAAGTTTGAAAGAAATCATCCTGATAGTTAATGAGTTGTTGATGCCACAAGATTTGGGGATGTTTGTATGAACAGAGGGATGTATGGACATACAAGTGCAACTTTTTATGCCTCCCACTTCGTAGGGTATAAAAACAACTTCAGTATAATTCAAGTTTTAATACAAGATCTTCTGTTACACAGCCTTTATGACTTTATCCCATGGCTTACCAATGTAGATTCAAATTAGACAGCACATCTGTGCCATCAGATCAGGGTCTACACTGTATACTTTCAGGTTTGTTTTATTTCTGACCAAGTAGTAACAATTTAGTTCCAGGTCAGAAGGCCAGCTGATCTGGCTCTACACCAGTTCCCTATGTGATAAAAGGCGTATATATGAAGTAAATGGTTAATCTTTGAGTCTCTATGAGACCCTAAACCAAAGCTCAGAGTATTATAATTAATGCCAAACTAAAATTGTCTTTTTTATAATGCTAAAACCGTTAAAAATATTATTATTCAATTGATATGATAGTATAGTCCTTCAAACAGCCTATTAGAAGTTCAGTATAGAAAACTTCAATGACTCAGTTATGGTTAACCCTTTATATGTGTTTTATTGCTTGTGTGGCGAGTGAAGATATCGATCAGCTGTCATATCTATGTCATCTGATCTAGATCTACACACACTGGTTGCTTTGTGGTCAGAAATAACCTAATGAATCTAAGAGCATGCAGTGTAGATCATGATCTGTGGGCACAAAATTTGCTGCCTGATCTAGATCTACATTGTTCAGCCCTGTGATAACACTCTTGAAGTAAGAGGTTAATATAATTTTACTACTAAGTAATACCTAAAAATGACTGGAAAGAAAAGAATTTTGCAAAAAGTTTGGACAAATCAGTACAGTTTAGGATCTGTTGTGTGAATTTTACTGTGTAAATAACGCTTAACTTCTTAACAACAAAATTCGCTCGTAATTGTATATTACTATGGCAAGCAGTTTACACAATTAATTCAATACCAGTCAAGACCAGTTGCCATTTCAGCCCATCTGATGCTTGAGATTTGAGACTGGTCTACAATCTCAGTTTTATAACCTTCAGCGTATAACTCAGCTGTGTCTAGAGCAATCTGCCTGGTTAACAAACTTTGATGAGAAATAAACTGTATAAGCATTTTGAAAAAATATAGAGTTGGAACTGGCATCTCTTACTATCCTGAACCATTATCCTTAACAATACTGTCTGACAGTACTTACTACTGGAGACTGAGATGTATATTTATCTAGTCCATCACTGTCTGTCTATCTTCTTTATGAAGTAACCTAAGAGTTAGTGATGTCTTGATGTTAATATGTGGTCTGCATCTTGGCTGTCTGCTAGTCACCTGTAAACAAAAAGTGTCCAATCAAAAAAATTGTAAAATCCATATGATGCTTAGAAGATGATTTCTATGGAAATTAAAACTATATAGTTTTACATTACTTAGTATTTTATAAGCGATTTTATCCCAAAACAAGGCTTCTCAATAAGATGTGAAAGGATATTGTGAAACGATGTTGCTCTCGGAAGCGCCCGTAATTACTTGTTTCCTTAGCAAAAGCAGAGTGGCTTCACATAAAAAAATAGGTGTATACAGATAGATTTCAGTATAAATAGCCCTGAATTAATAGCCCTGAATAAAAGCAACAAACAAAAATAAGTTGTATTGATGTTTTTTTTTAAATTTCAGCCCAAACCTTTGTCAGTCTAACATCTGGAAATTCCTTTTCCCACAGCTCACAGAAGGATGGAAATTCCTTTTCCCACAGCTCACAGAAGGATGGAAATTCCTTTTCCCACAGCTCACAGTAGGATGATCTACTTTGTGAAGGGTCTTTGTTTTCTCCGAGAACCTCTTGTACATCTCAAACAATCTCTGCAGGATGGCAGCTGCAGCTCTGGTCTGTCTGTCTGGTGATGCAGGATGGCAGCTGCAGCTCTGGTCGGTCTGTTTCGTGAAGCAGGATGGCAGCTGCAGCTCTGGTCGGTCTGTTTCGTGATGCAGGATGGCAGCCGCAGCTCTGGTCGGTCTGTTTTGTGATGCAGGATGGCAGCTGCAGCTCTGGTTGGTCTGTTTGGTGATGCAGGATGGCAGCTGCAGCTCTGGTAGGTCTGTTTGGTAATGCAGGATGGCAGATGCAGCTCTGGTCGGTCTGTTTGGTGATGCAGGATGGAAACCGCAGCTCTGATCGTTCTGTTTGGTAATGCAGGATGGCAGCCGCATCTCTGGTTGGTATGTTTGGTGATGCAGGATGGCAGCTGCAGCTCTGGTCGGTCTTTTTTGTGATGCAGGATGGCAGCTGCAGCTCTGGTCGGTCTGTTTGGTGATGCAGGATGGCAGCTGCAGCTCAGGTCAGTCTGTCTGGTGATGCAGGATGGCAACCGCAGCTCTGGTGGGTCTAGTATTTGGTCACCAAACTGCCAAGCATTCTGTTCCAACCAGACTTTTCCTTCGAGATATTGTCTGGATTTTCTCCGACAATATGGCCCTGCCGTGCATGGGGCTGTGCCTGTAAATAAAACATTATAAATAACATATAGTTGGTAGTTAATTCGGGATATTTAAATCTGTAAGTCATACAAAATTACTAAGAATTTCAGCAGATTTAACAAGAGCTGTCAGAGGAGACAGCATGCTCGACTATTCGAATCATTTGAAACAAATGCAATTTGAAGATTAAAACAATAACAACTATGGCCATACATTCATGTGCAATCAGGAAAAATATTTACAAGTGAATGGTACGGGAGAAATTCTTTTCAAATAACAGAAATAATTCCTAAATGTACCATAAATATTAAACTGAATAGGGGAATAACTATGAAATATTTCTGAATTTGTTAGAAAACTTGTTCGTAATTTTTTATTAGAGACATTTACTTTTAGTCAAATATCAATCACTTCAGTAATGTTACAGAGAAAGAACTGAAATGAAAATATAATGGTAGTTTGAAGTTGATACCTTAAGTATTTGCAAAGTTATCGATGAAGTGCACTTAAGTGAAAATATAAGTGAAACTAGAAATGTGTCCATAGGACACGGATGCCCCGCTATGCATCATTTTCAGACACTCAAGTGCAATGATGGGAATAATACGCGATACACTGCCCTTTCATGGTGAACATTTGTGTCAAGTTTTTTTGAAATCCCTCAATTTATAATGAAGTTACAGCCTGGACAAGAAAACATACATGCCATATCCCCCGGCGGGGGGAAAAATCCCCCGGAATTTAGAGCCATCCCCTGGCCCCCCGGCGGGAGACGAAAATCCCCCGGAATTAACAAAAGTTAAGAAAAACGGTATAAAATGCATTTTTGTCGCTTTCATATCAGACATTTGTCTATACGCCGAATACACCGTTACGTATCTCGGACTCCTAACGGTTGTGTCAAAACGTTCCGAATTCGTCTAATTAGTGTCACCTCTCCACCGAGAGGATTATCGATTATTTAGTGAGAGTTGACACTTAACAGGATTGTTTATTGGATAATTGATTGTTTGCATATGTGTGAATGAAATCACAAGTATACCGTCTGTTTTATGTACAATTAGCGGAGTTGTCAAAGGATTGAAGGTTTTTTTATGATGTCCAAAATATGTGTGTATCCGGATAATGGGACACTTTCGGATACAAATTATTCGTCTTTTGACCAACAATTAACGTTTTGGCACGTTTGCAAATATTTTTTTTAATTACATTGTAGGAAGAAATGACCAGTCAAGCTGATTCTTTGCTTGGAATAAAAATATAATAGCCATTGAAGCTGCAACATTTGATATATTCAAGGACAGATCCAGATGGACTTCAGTAGTGTTGCTCGAACACAATTTTTGGGCAGCAATATTTAATTTTCATGGGGATTTTGAACAGAAAATAGAAATTATAATGTAAATACACAAAGGCTTTTCTAAACAAACCCCCTTAGCATACTTAGAAAGATCCAGACTGACTCCTGGTCTGGTTTGACTGCAGAGACCATATGTTGAGCGTTCGAACTCAGCATCTGCAGCAAGTTAATAACATCCAAGTCCATGTTAATTAACTTAAATAATTGTGCTAACTGATGTTAGTCTGTGCTATGCACATCAGAGTTTGTCGGACAGTTCATATAGTGTTTGTTTTATATAGTTTTATTATGTGCTGACACCCTGTTACAAAAAAACATAATAAAAATATTGTTTAAATAAATGAGGATAAATATATTTAATATTGCATCTTAGTTTAGTTTCTAGTAAATTCTGCTTGTTTAGCCGCGTTAAAAAATCCCCTGGAATTATATCGGAATCCCCTGGAATTTTGAACCAAATCCCCTGGAATGCTTTCCAGAAATATGGCATGTATGAGAAAATTCTATTTTTGGTAACAGTGACCTTGACCTTGGACCTTCAGGCTTGGGTATTGTGTGGACACACTGCCTTTTCATGAACATTTGTGCAAAGTTATTTTAAAATCCCTCCATTTATAACAAAGTAACAGCCAGGACAAGATAATTCTATTTTTAGTAACAGTGACCTTGACCTTTGACCTACAGGCATGGGCATGGTACGTGACACACCGCCCTGCCATGGTGAACATTTGTGTCAAATTATTTTGAAATCCTTCCATTCATAACAAAGTTACAGCCTGGACAAGAAAATTCTATTTTTAGTAACAGTGACCTTGACCTTGGATCTACAGGCATGGGTATTGTGCGGACACACCGCCTTGTCATGGTGAACATTTGTGCCAAGATATTTTGAAATCCCTCCATTCATAACAAAGTAACAGCCTAGACAAGAAAATTCTATTTTTAGCAACAGTGACCTTGACCATTGACATACAGGCTTGGGCATGTACGTGACACACCGTCTTGATATGGTGAACAATTATACCAAGTTATTTAAAAACCCAATAAGAAATAACAAAGTTACAGAGCGGACACGATTTTGCAAGAAAATTCTATTTTTAGTAACAGTGACCTTGACTTTGGACCTACAGGCATGGGTATTGTACGCGACACACCGCCTTGTCATGTTGAACATTTGTGCCAAGTTATTTTGAAATCCCTCCATTCATAACGAAGTTAAGGGCCGACTGTATATTTTGCTTAACACAAAATGTAAGCGAAAAAGGGGCATAATTTGAAAAATATTGGAAGAAGGGTTATGGGTCTTGTTGGTTATGATGTAGATTTTGATGGTGAAAATATATTTCAAGTTTCAAGGCAATATCTCAATTAGTTTTAAAGTTAGAGGCAAAATGCATATTTTGCTTGACACAAAATATAAGAAAAAAGGGGCATAACTTGAAATATATTGACAGCAGAGTTATGGGTCTTGTTGGTAATGATGTAGAATTTGATGGTGAATATATATTCCAAGTTTCAAGTTGATATCTCAAGTAGTTTATAAGTTATGGACCAAAGTGCATATTTTCCTTAACGCAAAATTTAAGTGAAAAAGGGGCATAACTTGAAAAATATTGGAAGCAGAGTTATGGGTCTTGTTGGTAATGATGTAGAATTTGATGGTGAATATATATTCCAAGTTTCGAGTTGATATCATAAGTAGTTTTCAAGTAATGGACCAAAGTGCATTTTTTGTTTAACGAACGCCGACGCCGACACCGGGGCGAGTAGGATAGCTCCCCTATTCTTCGAATAGTCGAGCTAAAAAGTGCCTGATATTTTACCCATTGCCATTATTGCTTAAAGTAGTGACCATTTATATCAGTAGAACCGGATGCATTGTATGTATAATAATAATATATCATTGAAAATCACTGATTATCGCCTTAGCATTTCCAAGAAATGCCCTATGTGTAATGCTGATTGTTACTGTAATTGAACGCACACAGAAAATAAAGGGTATTTTATAAAAGCCCATCTGGTAATTTAAAATGTACTGTTAAAAATTTCTTTCTCTATTATAATTTATACTTGTCGTATATTAATGAAAGAATACATTACATACATTAAAATTAGATATAATTTGAATTGTTATGTGATAGCTAAGTTTAGTGAACCAAAACCCATTTTCACATACCAACCACAGATGGCTCAAACTGTATATCCCTGGAACAAAATCTGTTGGCCCCATGGAGTTTGAGCCATCGAGGTTTGACTGTATTTACTTTTATAAAAGTAACATGTAAGAACGCCTTGAACCCTTGTATGATACTTTGAAAATAAAATGCTTTCACATAATTAGAAATCTAGAATGCCTTACCTTCTTCAGAGACTGGACATGGCTGGAATTGACGACAACCCTGCATATTCTTAGGCTTGGACAATTTCTTGGCTGTTTCATGATCTCCATTTCCTGAGATTTGTGACTAGTCTCCAATCTGTTTTATGAACTTGGGACCAGGTCAGTTCCTACTATCTCTCAATCTGCAAAGCACAACATAGAAAATACTAAACTTTAACTTAATGGATATAACTTTTGTCTGTTATGTGACCACTGTAGATCCAGATCAAGCAGCGTATCAGTGAAGTCTGATCTGGATCTACTCTGCTGATTTTGGATCTGATATATTATTTCTGACCAAGGAGCAAAAACTGTAGATCTAGACAAGGTCTCCAGATCAGGCATGACATTGCATGTAGTGATACAGTCCCCAGTCCCTGGGAAAATCTTAAATGTGGGCACAGACAAGTTCCTGGCACAAATGGTTATGTGTTGGTAAAGACTCAATAAATAAACACAAAGTGAAAAAAAAAACACCTAGTGAAAAAAGCTGATACAGGATGAATGCTTCATTAATACAGTGTATGTTATGAATAATAAACTTATATATTTAACAAGAGCCAGTCGGAAACGACTGCAAGCTCGACTATTCGAAAAGTCAGAATTATTAAGCACATTGTAACTGGGCTTCATTTAAACTGGGGAGTGATTCAGGAGTTTATGACACCTCCAACAAACACACATGAACAAAAGTTTCTTAATCCAAGTTAGGAAATAAATAAATTACACTTAATTTATTATTGTAGATTTTTTTAGGGTTAACACAACCCAGCCCATAAACCCCTGATCCGACACCCATCAACCTACTATCCCTGCCCACCTAAAGTGGTGTGGCGTGGTGAAGTACAGTATGGTATGCTGGTTGCTGGTGTTGTCATTGTTGGTGTTGTTACTGGCGGTGGTAGTGTTGTTGCTGGTGGTGGGGGTGTTGGTGTTGTTGTTGTTGTTGGTGGTGGTGGTGTTGATGTTGGTGGTGGTGTTAATGTTGTTGGTGGTGGTATTGGTGTTGCTGGTGTTGTAATAGTATAGTAATAGTAATAGCATAGTAATAGTATAGTAATAGTAATAGTATAGTTATAGTAATAGTATAGTATAGTAATAGTATAGTATAGTAATAGTATAGTATAGTAATAGTATAGTATAGTATAGTAATAGTATAGTAATAGAATAGTAATAGTAATAGTCTCGGTCTCGACTAGGTCTGGGTCTCGGTCTGGGTCTCGGTCTGAGTCTCGGTCTGGGTCTTGGTCTCGGTCTGAGTCTCGGTCTGGGTCTCGGTTGAGGTATCGGTCTCGGTTTGGGTCTCGGACTCGGTTTGGATCTCGGTCTCAATCTCGGTTTGGGTCTCGGTCTCGGTTTGTGTCTCGGTCTCGGTTTGTGTCTCGATCTCTGTTTGGGTCTCGGTCTCGGTTTGGGTCTCGATTTGGGTCTCGGTCTCGCTTTGGGTCTCGGTCTCGGTTTGGGTCTCGGTCTCGGTTTGGGTCTCGGTCACGGTTTGGGTTTCGGTCTCGGTTTGAGTCTCGGTCTCGGTTTGGGTCTCGGCCTCGGTTTGGGTCTCGGTCTCTGTTTGGGTCTCGGTCTCGGTTTGGGTCTCGGTCTCGGTTTTGGTCTCGGTTTGTGTCTCGGTCTCGGTTTGTGTCTCGGTCTCGGTTTGGGTCTCGGTCTCGGTTTGGGTCTCGGTCTTGGTTTGGGTCTCGGTCTCGCTTTGGGTCTCGGTCTCGGTTGAGTCTCGGTCGCGGTTTTGGGTCTCGGTCTCGGTTTGGGTCTCGGTCTCGGTTTGGGTCTCGGTCTCGGTTTGTGTCTCGGTCTCGGTTTGTGTCTCGGTCTCGGTTTGGGTCTCGGTCTCGGTTTGTGTCTCGGTCTCGGTTTTGGTCTCGGTTTGTGTCTCGGTCTCGGTTTGTGTCTCGGTCTCGGTTTGGGTCTCGGTCTCGGTTTGGGTCTCGGTCTTGGTTTGGGTCTCGGTCTCGCTTTGGGTCTCGGTCTCGGTTTGTGTCTCGGTCTCGGTTTGGGTCTAGGTCTTGGTTTGGGTCTCGGTCTCGCTTTGGGTCTCGGTCTCGCTTTGGGTCTCGGTCTCGGTTTTGGTCTCAGTCTCGGTTTTGGTCTCGGTTTTGGTCTCGGTTATGGTCTCGGTTTGGGTCTCGGTCTCGGTTTGGGTCTCGGTCTCGGTCTGGTCTGGTATAGTATAGTATAGTATAGTATAGTATAGTATAGTATAGTATAGTATAGTATAGTATAGTATATGCCCCCACCCACCCCACAATTTCTCAACACTTTCAACCAAAGTATGTAAAGTACATCTGTTTTAAACATTTTCTAAAGCATTACATATGAAAAACACTAACATTGAACCTTTAACAATTATTTATAAGTCTTAATTCTAATTTCAAGTGAAAAGGGGCAAAAACCAAAAATTCTAAGTCGAAAAAGGGCAATAATTTGAACAAAATTGAAGTTAGAGTTATGGTTCTTGGCATACAAACTTCAAATATGATGATGAACAAGTGTTGAAAGTTTTAAAGCTGTAGTATAAGTAGTATGGAAGTTATGGGTTTGTACAGTAGCTTGCATGCAAACTTTAACCTGAAATTCTAAGTCAAAAAGGGGCATAATTTGAACAAAATAGAAGTTAGAGTTATGGTTCTTAGCATACACACTTGGGATATGATGATGATCAAGTGTTGAAAGTTTCAAAGCTGTAGTGTAAGTAGTATTGAAGTTATTAGTTTGTATAGTAGCTTGCACGCAAACTTTAACCTGTAATTCTAAGTCGAAAAAAGGGCCATAATTTGAACAAAAGTAAAGTCAGAGTTATGGTTCTTGGTATACACACTCAGGACATGATGATGAACAAGTGTGCCAAGTTTTAAAGCTGTACTATTAGTAGTATTGAAGTTATGAGTTTGTACAGTAGCTTGCACGCAAACTTTAACCTGAAATTATAAGTCAAAAAAGGGCCATAATTTGATCAAAATGAAAGTTAGAGTTATGGTTCTTGGCATACACACTCCAGACATGATGACGAAGAAGTGTGCCAAGTTTGAAAGATGTAGCTATAGTAGTTTTTAAGATATAGGTAGGTTGCACGTAAACTTTAACCAAAGCGGGATGCCGACGCCGACGCCCAAGTGAGTACAATAGCTCGACATATTCTTCGAATAGTCGAGCTAAAAACAGAATCATGGTTACTTATTAAATATCTTTTGTAACATGCTGCATAAACAAATCTCAAATCCCTTATCAAGGGGTTAGTGCCAGAACCTGCTATGTAACAAAATTTACATTTTTCACTTTTTTTGTATTTTTTGACAATATATTTCCTGATGCACAGTTTGCTCCAATCCCCATCATTATAGATCATTTCTTTCAAGAGATATTCAATAGAGATCAAATCAACTATGAATGAAGAAAATTTTCTGCCAGAACCAGCTTTTTCCACATAGCCTACGTAAAAATATATAATACAGGGGCGGATCCAGGTCTTCAGCAAGGGGGGTTCAACTCAGCGAGTCGTATTTTTAATAGCGTCATTTTGTGACTGAGCTAAAATATCAGTACTGCGGACACTTCCAGGGTTCTCAATAAATAATGTTTGTAAAAGGCCACAATGAATTTTAAGAGTCCTCCTATCTAATCTAGGGGGGTCCGTGGGCCTGCTGCCCCGGAAAATTCTGAAAAGTTATATGCCAAGTCCTGCATTCTGAGGTAATTTCTAGGAATGTTATAGCAGGTTTTGAAATACTTCTTCGTTCTTGATTTTAACTATTTCTGTGTGAGCAGTAGTGTTGCAATTATAAGCACTCAGATCCAAATAGTCTGCCTCGTTATCTGAGTCTAGATATGCAACTTAAAATGTTTCAACTCAAGAAGCTGTTAAGGCATCGCCACACTCCTCCCAATCCTATTCATCGATAAAATAAAAATCATCAAATCTCAGTAATGACAAAATGCCATTCAATGAAACTTTGCACAAATGAAGGTTACTAATGTATCTTTATTTTGCATACAGTAAGACAAAATAGAAAAGTAAAGAAACAAAGCTAGACCTAAAAATTCATTGAATTCTATTTACATAAATTCATAAAAACTAGGCGATGCAGAACATAACTTTAATTTCCCTCGTGAGCGCAATGATACTGACAAGAAAATGTTGTGTACTTTGTAAAAAACGATCAACTATTAAAAGAGAAATCAGTGATTGTCATCAGTTTACGCGACCAGGAAATTGAAGGTCAAACACACTTTTACTAATATCTAGTAAAGTTTACAAAAGTAAATCATGAGGACACAATAAATTGTTGTCAGTATCATATTACTCATGTGGGCATTTAAAATGATGTTTTGTGTTCTTTAGTATTTGTGAATTTATGTAAATAGAAGTTGAGGGAATTTTTAGATCTCGCTATTTTTCTTTACTTTTCTAATATGTCTTACCATCTGTAAAATAAAGATACATTAATAATATACACTTGTGCAAAGTTTCATTTAACAGCATTTTGCCGTTATTGAGATTTTGATAATTTTCTTTTTATCGATGAATAGAATTGGGAGGAGTGTGGCAGGCCCTTAATTAGAGAAAAAAAAACTGATCGAAATAGCTTAGTTCAGGGTCAATACTTTCACCAGTTGGTAAATGTTGAAGACATTTTAGATGCACTAATAACTGTTTGTGGTGGGATGGGGTATAGAGAGAAAATTAGCTGTGAGATACTTTTGGTTTCCTACTGGACAAAAAATATAATTATCTTTTGAATCATTTTGCATAAAACAAATTTATGAATGTTAATGCGCCGAGTCTATAGTCAGAAGTGATGGCTTTACTGTATAAGTGAAGTAAACATTACATTGTAAGTCAATTTCTGATGACAAGAAAACGTATTAATCCATTTATGCAAATTTGAGTTAATTCTCGTTTTTTGTTAATTGTGGTGTCCTATCTGAAATTGATCATTGTGTAACCCATCCCATCTTCTTCTCCCTTTTTATACGCCCGTCGAAGGCGGGTCTTATTATGGAAACACCCATGGCAGGCAGGTGTCCGGGTGGCATCCGCAGCGATGTCAGCTCAATAACTTGTACAGTTTTTGACCGATATTCATGAAACTTGAGGAACACATTAATGGGCATAATAACTAGACCAAATTCTATAACCAGCCAAATCTTATCAGCCAGAGTAATGGTACAAAAAATGACAAATTAATCAATAGGTGTATTTTGTGGCACTTTGGCACTCTTTTAGCTGTGTGTGGATGCACGTTTCACTATTTTCAAGAAATTCATAAATAATACAAGCCATCAAGGAAATGTCCTAGTCAAAATATTTTAACCTACGGGATTTTTAGATAATTTTTGATGGTCAAAATCCCAAAGGTTAAAAACATTAAAGGTCTATTATAGGGTGGAAAACGCTTTTACACAAATATACAAATTCCTTGGTAATAATATTGAATATTTATCGTAATTTTGATAACTATGTCAATTAAGGGCATAAGATATATAGCAGTTAAAAATCACTATAAAATTATCGTCGTAAAAACCCGCGTACATGATTCCGCATTGTGCACTTTACTGCTATGACGTCACGCATTCAATGGCGAATAGGGAAATTGTATCGATGTGTTACAGGGTGTAGTTTAAATAGGATTATTGTCTTATGAACCTATGTCATATAATAAAGTGTGTAGAAATTACTTCTTAAGGAATATATCTTCAAAGGTAACTAATTCTTTCATTCCAATTTTGTTGTTTTATTGGTTTTTTAAGAATTTTTCTTCCGACTCAATTTTGAGTCGGAACGTCCACCACTAAATTGGTCTTTATTGTGTTCAACGCGCAGGGCGTAGCTCTGATCGCGTTGATATTTCGACTAGCAAATGTCCCAGAACTAGACATTACGATTCCAACAAATATTCAGATTTTGGCTATAGATAAAGAATGCTTTGCTTTACATATTCCCTTTTATATGATTAATGTACAAATTTGTATATTTATGAAATCAATATGCATAAAAAAGTAAATACAATTTTAACAAAATGGACATAATTGTGTTACTAAGAATACACATTTACCAGTTTTCCTAGTTTACAATAATTTCATTGTGTTGTGTTACAAATGTAAATTATCTGACAGCGAAATTTGATATATTAATAAACATACAAACACTTACTCAATAACATGCAGCATTTGTTTTGTTTTCCAGAAGATATTATTGTACACACTTGTAAAGTCAAATCAGGACATCTAATTTTAGACAATTTTGGACTTGAAAAGCATACAGGTAGATAAATTACTCATTTGGCCATAATCACCTATCTCTCTATATCCTGTTCTTGCATGCTTAAAATGAATGTTGATGACAATGTTGCAAGTACCAGGGAGTATCATCATTTTATAGCATGTTTTGGACAATCACAATAATTGTAATAAGCATAGGTTTTACAAGCTATCAATTTATAGCATGTTCTGGCACACACACGCTATCTGTAATTCAAACAAATTTTGAAAGACTAAGCTATCTTTTCATAGAATGTTTTTATCAGATCAGTTACTACATAACAGGGTTTGTTTGTTTGTTTGTTTGGGGTTTAACGCCTGGTTTCAACACCTTTCTGGTTATATCCCGGCGGTCAGTCCACCTAACCGGTGTTCCTGGGTCTCTAACCAGTACTAACCAATTTCTCCGCAAGCGACTGACTGCTTCCTCACTTGAATCAGAGGTGAGGGACAAATGACTCTCAGACGCAATGTCCGAGTTCAATTGTCACGGAGAAATTTTTCCCGCCTCGGCTGGGGATCGAACTCACGACCCCTGGATTGACAGTCCGATGCTCTATCCACTGAGCTAGCCGGGCGGGCTTACTACATAAAAGGGGCTTTTTGCAATGCCAAAACAATTTTATCAATTTTTACCTTATCTTTAAAAGATCCAGATAAAATACATATATTATATAAAAAAGAAAGAAACTTTTAATAAAACTCTGTGTCAATTTTTTAGAAAGCCATTAATTAATTGTTAAAGATAAAAAATGATCGCCCTGTAATATTTCAAAATATGGAGATAGCAGGTTCTGGCACTTAACCCTCGTTATTAGAAACAATCTGTATAATTGTAGCTTGAATCCCAAGAATCTTAACTCAAGAGACTGTTTGGACAATAATTTTGATGACATTTAACATTTAAAACTAGTTTCTTTCTTAATTTCAAATATGCTCAATCTAATTGATTGCAAAACTTACCACAGAAACAACTGGCTTGCTTAATAGTTAACTTCAGTCAACCTGCAACAGACTCAAAATAATTTTTGCATGCTTAAAAAATTATAAAATGATAAAAATATATCAGTATTATGTAACAGTAAGAAGATGTTAAACAGTTTATATATATATATTATATAAAGTAAAATTCCTTTCAAATGCCCCTCCCCTAATAAATGCACCCCATGTTGTTTTTAGGGAAAAATCAGTTTATCCATATTTATTATCCAATGTACTTCAGAATCTCATAATAGAATAAAAAAAATAATTATTATGAATATTTTCAGAAAATGTAATGCCCCCATTTAAAAGGAGTTTTACAGTATTTATATATATTATTAACCATGTTTGCATGATTTAACATAAAGCAGTTGCAAAGCTAATGTATGCTGTACAGACTCATGAGACAGATATTTGGGCTCAAATTTGACCTTTAAAGCTTTTTATGAGACATTGACTGTTGAGGTAGGGTAATTAATCTTTCAAGCTAACACATTCTAACACAGAAAATTTTGCTGTAATTTATTTCAAAACATCCCTATACAATTCTGGGACAATTGTTCTAGATATGAAAAATAGTGCTGAGGCGAGTATCCGAGTATTCGCCACTGCAAAGATTGTTGAATCGCGATCTTTTATTAAAACATTGACGCCAGTTAATTCTATGCGAAATAAAACGAAAACATGATCTGCGAAGTGATTTTAAACGATGTTAATGAATAATGAATCAAGAATAATATGAAAAAGCATCAGGGCATAGATCCTTATTTGTCATTTAAAAACAGTATTAAGTGCAATTTGTCAGGTACACTGCTGTTTTGATAACTATAAAAATTTTGCCTTAATTTCTTAACAGTAATGTTCTGTTTATCAAAAGCTTTAAGGCTCTTTAATTATTTTAACAAATGATTCATGGCTCGAACTGTGAATCGTTAGTCCTGAATTGTGGTTTGGATCGGATCGCCACTAGCCAGTGCCATCTGATCAAGATCTGCACTTGTCGCATTTTTGTCAGAGATAACCTTATGAATCAAAAAACAAACAGCTTAGATCCTGATCAGATGGCACGGATGTGCCGGCTGATCTGGATCTAAACTGTTTGCCCATGCAATAAGTGTTTCTATGGAGGAAAGGGTTACATAAACCATGACACTGTTACTTGGTTTAGCCAAAAAAATAAGCTGTTATGTGGCTATTCTCTGTTGTTGGGTCGGCAGGCCCAGTTAGGCCAGTTTTCGACAATCGTTGTTGCATTACTGCGAACCTAACAATTGAGGGTTGCATGCAAGACTGTCGTAACTCCTTTTTTATTTCAATATAGTTACGACAGTCTTGTTTTCACAATGTTTTGAGATGTGGTGAGTGAGAACTGTCAGTGCCCATCAAGCAGAAAGGATAGATGAATGTGGAACAGTAATGTTCTATAACAGAGAAAAGCTGGGAATAGCAAATCCCACAGGAGAGGACAGATAAGGAAAGCATAATTAGTTGCCAAAGTGAATAAAAGAGGAAATTTCAGTTACAGTAAGTTCCCACAGATGGGGTAAGTGAGCAGGAAACAGTCGGTTCCCTACAGAAAGAGTGGGAGGAAATGGGGGAAACAGTCGGTTCCCTCTACTAAGACAACAGAGTGAAGTTGGGTACAGACAATCCTCACTCGAACCAATCAATTCCACAGTGAAATACAATAAAGGCAAGAAATAGCCAGGACATAGATACCAGGTTTTCATTTTCCAGACTGATGGCCGAGCGCAAATGTTTTTAAAGTCAGTAGATATACATAATATGAAAAAGAAACAGTTTTACATTAACAGAGTATTCTCCCTTTATATATACTTAAATAAGGAGACACAAAATTGCTAACGAACGGATGGACAGACGACCAGGGGCATAACATTATATATTGACTCGCTCATATTAATCGCTCACCTAATTCTAAGATACATGAAATGAAAGGTAGAACAGAACACATTGAAGTACAGTACAGTACCAATATTCCAAGTTTGGAGTCAATAAGCCAAAGCAAACTCAAGTTATTTAGCTGAAACTGAATTTCTATCTTTAGCAACAGTGACCTTGACCTTGATCACAGACACCTGGGTAGCAACCCCAAGCTGCCTCTTGATATAAGCTACACATACACCAAGTGAGGAGTCAATAGACCAAAGCAAACTCAAGTAATTTAGTGGAAACTGAATTTCTAGCTTTAGCAACAGTGACAATGACATTTGCCACAGACATCTGGGTAACAACCCCAAGCTTCCTCTTTATAGTAGCTACACATACACCAAGTTTGGAGTGAATTGGCCAAAGCAAACTCAAATTATTTAGCAGAAACTGAATTTCTATTTATAGCAATAGTGACCTTGACCTTGATCACAGACATATGGGTAGCAATAACTAGTTGCCTCTTGATATAAGGTACCTATACACCAAGTTTGGACTCAATAGGCCAAAACAAACCAAGTAATTAAGTGGAAACAGAATTTCTATTTTTAGCAACAGTGAAATTGACCTTGATCACAGACACATGGGTAGCAATACCTAGCAGCTAGCAGCCTTTTGATATAAGTTACTCATACACTAAGTTTGATGTCAATAGGCCAAAGCAAACTCAAGTTATTAAGCAGAAACTGAATTTCTATTTTTAGCAACAGTGACCTTGACCTTGATCACAGACATATGGGTAGCAATAACTAGCTGCCTCTTGATATAAGGTACCTATACACCAAGTTTGGACTCAATAGGCCAAAACAAACCAAGTAATTAAGTGGAAACAGAATTTCTATTTTTAGCAACAGTGAAATTGACCTTGATCACAGACACATGGGTAGCAATACCTAGCAGCTAGCAGCCTTTTGATATAAGTTACTCATACACTAAGTTTGATGTCAATAGGCCAAAGCAAACTCAAGTTATTAAGCAGAAACTGAATTTCTATTTTTAGCAACAGTGACCTTGATCTTGATCACAGATACCTGAGTAGCTAACCCAAGCTGCTTTTTGATATAAGCTACACATACACCAAGTTATGAGTCAATAGGCAAAAGCAAACTCAAGTAATGAGCAGAGACTGAATTTCTATTTTGAGCAGCAGTGACCTTGACCTTGATGCTGTGGTCAAACCCAAATAATATGCGCCAGGGCACTTCATGACAATACTTCTGTGAAAGTTTAGTTGAAACCTGTTGAGAAATGTAGGAGGAGTTGCGCACAGAAGAAATTGTTTACGCCCGCCCGCCCACCCACCTGCCTGACCCTCCGACGTACCCAATCTAATAACCAGGATTTTTCCTTCAGAAAACCTGGTTAAAAAGAAGAGAAAGTAAATGAGGCAACCAATTGCATTATACTAGTAAATTACACATATCAGCAAACCTTGATATTGTTGACTGTTCATTTATTTCATTAGTCCTTTATCACATACTGGTAATGTTTATATATGGGCCTAGTACAAACAGCTTCTTTTAAAGAAAATTTAAAGAAAATCTGCAAAAAAACATGGAAAAATTATGAGTTAAAATGAATGACATGGGGTTTGTCAAAAAATATCGACTGGCACATTGTAAAAGTGGGAAAATATTAGAATGTCCAATTTTTAACTTATGCAATATTTTAAGTTAAAAAAGTCATCAGGGGACAGTCGAATATATTAGCTTCAAATTGGTAGCTTTATAGTGTAGCTATTTTCAACACCTGTGCTATTATTTGAAGAGGTTTCCTTTCCTCAACAGTCACATTTCACAAAAAGCAATTCTAAGTTAAGTGCAGTTTGGTTGCCATGCAGCCGAGACAAATCCTTATATACTGAGCAAAAATGAAAACTTACCAGATTTTAAATTGAAAAGTTTTGTTAAGTAATGATATATTTTATCTTTCACTTAATTTGTGGTATTTGCACAAATCTGGACAATTGATAACTTTTGAAAAATGTTTTTATTTTTTAGAGGTCAAGGTTATCTCCTCTTTCCTTCATAATTATGAGATCAATAACTTTTAACATAAAGGTATCAAACAGATTATGTGTCTGTCAAATTTAGAAGTTTATGGCAAGAACAGAAGGAAAACACTATCTTCAAAGTCCACTGATGCAAAGAAATAAGATACAGTTACTGAAATATCCTCTTTTGTAAATTACCTCCCGTTTAATAATGGAAAGAACAAAATCCAACACTAAATTTTTACAGAAACACATATATTTTTATTTCTTTTTTTTAAACTGATAGATACTGAACCAACACCTTTCAAGATAAACATATTGGAGATCAAATTCCTCCAGATACTTGCACTTACTGGCATCATAAAGTTTCCAAGTTATTTTTTGGTCTTTTCATTTTGGCTCAGTATACATATACATATATCAATCAGAATGAGATAAATATTTGATACTGTTTTATTAGAACTTGCCATACATTGCGGGTAAAGTACTTCCGTATAAATTTTAAATATTACAGTAAAACTTCTTTTAAGACCACCTCCTCCTTTACATCACTATCTGGAAGTACAAATTAATAGCATTGCCCATACAGATATGTGTTTTCATCCAGTTGTGCAAGACCAATCAAATATTTAGACCATTTTCTCTGGTCCCCGAAAGTGGTTTGAAACAACAGAAAAGACAGTGATTTAAACAGAAAAAAGCACGCAGTGCAACAGATAAAACAATACATTGGTGTCCTAAAGGAGGTCTCAAAAGGAGGGTTTAGCTGTACTGTGAACAACCAAATTAACCAATAAACCATACATTACATGCAGTGCATTTTTAACCCTTTCTTCATATTCACTCATTAACATATGTGTGACCAGTGTAGATCCAGATCAGTTGACTCATCTGTCAAAAATAATCTAATGATTTCAAAAGTAAACAGTGTAGATCCTGATCTGATGGCACAGATGTTCCAGCTGATCTGGATCAACACTGTTTGCTTTTGTGTATCTATGGAGTAAAGGGTTAAATGACACAGCTCCATGGGTATTTTATTGCTGGCAGTGTTTCTTCCTCCGAATTCAATAAGTTCCATGTTGCATAACATTCATGTAATTAGAGATGATGGATGTCTTGCCATGCAGTTTTCCAGGACTTCCTGCAAGTATTAACAGGTCAGAGACATAACAATTTGTTGATATGCAATGTCCCACAATATCTGAACAGTGAATCTAATAAAAATTACTTGTTACAACATTTGTTTTACACTAATTACTTGAAAGCTTGCAGACTGATTTCTTTGAACAACTTTCTTCATAGATTATTGCAGGTCTGTTTGTAACTACAGAGTAAAGTACCCTAATATAGGGTAGTACACCTTAGGACTGACAGGGCCCAAGACCATAAAATGAGATTGGAGACCAGTCTCAAATTCCAGTCATCTGATTGACTAAAATGGTCACTGATCGCCATTTTAGCCTATCAGATTACAAAGATTTTCAACTGGTCTCCTAATTTACTGTTATGATCTTTGGCCCAGCTGACTTAACACAAAAGTTTTCACTGAATATGATGAAACTCTGCAATAGTGCTTTATCAGAAGAAACATGAAAAGGAGTAGGTTCACACCTAATATTGGCCTAAAAATATGTAAAATTTTTAATTTTGTTACATATCTTAAATATTAATGCCATTGAATACATAAATGGTTATACTTTTCATATCTTAAAATTTCATATTGATTATTGCTCAAGGAGTTTGCCAAGGGGCCATCAAAATTGCTAAAAATGAGGAAAATGTGCAAAAATTAATATTTTTTTCAATTTTAAGAGCAGACTTTAGAGGATTTCGATAAGGGCACACTTCTCTACCAAAATCAAATTTTGACCATGAATTCAGCACACATTTATACAAAGAAAATTCTTTAAATTAGTTTGGTTGAAGCCCAATATGGAAATCACCAAAATATGATGAAAATTTAACAAAAAAATTGCATTTTGGCAAACATTTTCAAATTTCAGACACATTACATATACTTAAATTTTTATTTTAGTTTATTGGTTCGTCTTCACTTTTTATCTTTTCAAGAAAACAACCATTATAGGTTATAAAAAGCACAATTTCAGTAATGTAAACACATTTTGAAATTTGCGATAATTTTAGGCAAATTTTGAGCTTTCCTGAATCTACCCCTTTGTCACAACTATGTTCAGTTGATGCTCATGATATGTTCAGAACAGAAGCAATTCATACAACAATTTTAAGAATCCTCTCTGTCTCCAACAAATAATGTACAGAGCCCAAAATCATAAAACTAAATCAGACCAGTCTCAAAGTAAAGCATCTGATTGGCTAAAATGCAACTGGTCTCCATTTCAGCCAATCAGATGCTTGAGATTTGAGACAGGTCTTCAATCTTAATTTTATGATCTTGGGCAGTGAGCCATTCAAATATTATCTCATAATAGGCATCTTTAAACTTTCATATCAATTAAGATATTAAAAAGGGTAGAAGTCTTACAGTTACAAATGTATCAAAATCATGTTGCATTTGAAAACCTTAGTATTTCATTTTAGAGCTAAGAGAAATGCAATCTTTCTCTGATATGATTTTATTGAATTTCACTCCAATTAAAACATCTCTAGCAATGCATTTTAAGCTGTGTATTCAAATTGAAAATTTAAAGCCAATGTTAAGTTTCATGAAAAAATTCAAGTACATAAAGGGTATAACTCCTTCATCATCATGATCATCTAAAGCAATGTAACTTAAGAAGTTGGTTAAGAAATATTAAGAAATGGCAGTTATAGCCAATGTTTAGTCATCTTGATGGACGGACAGATGGACACAAAAGAATGAAAGTGTGACACAAAAATGATTAAGTATACCCATTTCTACATACTTAGCAAAAATAAAAAGCATCATACCACATTCCTACCAATAATCTTGTGAAGTTTGAAAAAGTAAAATTAAAAATTATTTTTTTGAATAAATCTGCATTTCTGCAATCATAATAATAATAATAATAATAATAATAAATGTTCTGGAAAATCTGCATTCAAAACTAAGTTATCTTTCTCTTTCCTATAATTAGGATTGTGGGAAGAAGTAAGTGATTTAAAACAATATCCACATTTTTTTTGGAATTAAATCTTGATGTCTATAAAATTACAAAACACTGACAATTCAAACAACTAGCCATTGATAAACAAAGCTAAAAATCCAAACCCATTTTCAGTTACCTCACTTCAAATTGAATATGTAGTGTTTTGTCATCCATTATTAATTGTTATTTGATGGGCAGTTGCTCAGGTCTTGGTATGAAAGATTATGTTCATGAACAATTAAACTTAGATTAACTAATAAAATATCATTCAAAGTGATCCTGGTTAAATGAAAGTATGTTAATGGGAATATAAGCATATAAAGTGTATACTTTTTATTTCTGTTCAGTATATATTATGACTTTTATGCCATTGGTGAACAGAGGGTAGATCCAGGTCAGCCAGCCCATCTGTCTGAACTGTATCTGCAGTGTAAGCTAATTGATTGAAAACAACCCAATGAATCTAAAAGCAAATAGTGTAGATCCTGATCTGATTGCATAAATGTGCCAGTTGATCTGGATCTAAACTGTTCACCCACTCTGTAAAGGTGTATCTTTAGAGTAAAGGGTTGAAAAGATGTGTGGATGAGAAAAAATGTTTCTATAAAAACTAAAATATTTACAGTTATGCTTTAATGCTCCAACTCGGTCTAAAAATGTATTTTCTGCTTCCAGCAATCCAACTTCTCTATGTAACTTGATCCAATTGCATCAGTTTCTGTTCCAGGCAGATTGCACATCTTCTAGAGGGATAACAATGTTCAAGATGAGTGTAAATATTTCAAAAGTGACTACACTAAGAGCAATCTGGCTCCAAGATTATAAAGCTGAGAATGGAACCCAGTCTCAAATCTCAAGGATCTGATTGGGATTTTTGAGATTTGAGACTGGTTTCCATTTTCAGTTTTATAATCTTCAGCACTGACTAGTTAAACTTTGCTGATATTATGCTAATATACACTTTGACTATGTAGTTAGAAGATTGAATAAAGGCATCACATATTAGAAACCAAACATTTCTTATTTAATGAAATATTTGAAACTGAAGGGATATTACTCCAAATACACCAATTGGATATCTGCAATCTTCCTAGTAGCCAAATTCAGCGAAAATATTATGCCCATAAACATTTAGTCTAATTAAAGTTTAATGAATATAGGCTTTCCAACTTCATGAGCAGTTTATATTGTACTAGTGGACATTATGCAAATAAACATTCTCATGAAGTCACTGTTATGATAGGATACAGGTTTTATAAGTAAGAGAGCTTACAGCCCAAAATTTGGTAAAATATTCGTAATTAAAGAACCATAACTCCAGACGATTATGAAACTTGATCGAGATGTCATGAACATTCATGTTCTGGCTAAATTTGGAGAATATTGGACAAGTATTACTTGAAATTAAAACTTTTATAATTCAATAAACAACACTTATTAATTTGTTTTCATTTATTTATTCTAACAAGTCTAAAAAGACACAAGCAATGACAAAATCTGCTTAAAATTTCTCTTAAAGGGTAACAAGTGAACCAATTAAATTGAAGTTTAGAACTACCAATCGGATTTATTCTCTCAAGAAAGATTGCAAGATTTATCTCCCCTTACAGTTCACAAAACCTGTATGTATAAATAATTTAGGCTTGATTAATGCCAGAACATCTTCATAATACCTGGTATGTGCTCCTAATTAACCTGTCATTTCAAAATATTTAAACTTACCTCCCTGTGTTGTCCGAAGCCAGAATAGCAGATCAAATTAGTTTTATAATCAAATGGACAAGTAAGAACGTCCTTACTTTATTATGTATTCAAAATGCATAAGCATTGCTTTATATTTTTCTTTATTATTATCTTAACCATGATACAGATTATTGCTTTAGCGGAAAAATAGGCTTGTATACTCTAGTAAACCCTATTTAAGATTTTATAAAACCAGACTGCCACCCAGGTCATCTCCCAAATATAGGAAAAATATAGGAATATTTTTGCAACAAATATAGGAGTTTTTGGATGATTTTGAGGCAAAATATAGGAGTTTGGAACTGAAAATAGTTTTATTTACTATCACTTATACAAATGATTTTCACTTGTGCATTTACTGTTTCTAAAATAATCAATGTCCAAAATTTCTACTGTAAAAATGAAGGAAACCATTAACTTTAACATCAGCACCATCAAGCACATCACCAGCATCTGAATGACCATTCAAACAAGGGGGAAATGCAGAAACCTCATTAAAGCCAGATTTTTTCAGTTTTTTGTTTGTCTTCTAAAGATATATAGATAGTCTTCTATATATGCTGTTCACAGCAACAACCAATCCACTCAAAGTCAAATCACTTTGTGTGTAAAAATCTGGGTTACAATGTCCAAAAGGGCTCAGTCAAAAGTGACCCCATGGCCTTACTTTGGACAAACCTTATTGAGAACCTGTAGGCAATACATAATTATATGCCATTCACTATCCTAGAAGTTTGGCATAAATGATTTTTAACATGATTCAATTTATTTATTTAATCTGCATGGAACAGATCTACAGTCAAATAAGTTACTGCATGGAACAGTACTACAGTCAAATAAGTTACTGCATGGAACAATACTACAGTCAAATAAGTTACTGCATTGAACAGTACTACTGTCAAATAAGTTACTGCATGGAACAGTACTACTGTCAAATAAGTTACTGCATGGAACAGTACTACAGTCAAAATAAGTTACTGCGTGGAACAGTACTACAGTCAAATAAGTTACTGCATGGAACAGTACTACAGTCAAATAAGTTACTGCATGGAACAGTACTACTGTCAAAAAAGTTACTGCATGGAACAGTACTACTGTCAAATAAGTTACTGCATGGAACAGTACTACAGTCAAAAAAGTTACTGCATTGAACAGTACTACTGTCAAATAAGTTACTGCATGGAACAGTACTTCAGCCAAATAAGTTACTGCATGGAACAGTACTTCAGCCAAATAAGTTACTGCATGCATGGAACAGTACTTCAGCCAAATAAGTTACTGCATGGAACAGTACTACAGTCAAAAAAGTTACTGCATTGAACAGTACTACTGTCAAATAAGTTACTGCATGGAACAGTACTTCAGCCAAAAAAGTTACTGCATGGAACAGTACTTCAGCCAAATAAGTTACTGCATGGAACAGTACTACAGTCTAAAGTTGTTAGAGAATCGGATAAAAACTTAGTAAAATGCCAGCTGCCAAGATTTCACCAATCTATAAGTTGTGTTTTGTCCTTGAAAAATCCAACTAAAATGAAGAAGTCAAAGACAGTATCAAAGCAATATTTACTCTCTTCATTCATCGGCAAAAAAACACTAAAAAATATAGGAATATACTTAAAAATATAGGAGAAATATAGGAATATAGGAGGTTTATCAGAATATAGGATTCTGATTCAAAATATAGGAGAAATATAGGAATATAGGAATCGGTTGACAGCCTGTAAAACCCTCAATTTTTGACTTGGGTTAATGATATTTTTAGGCTTGTTAGACAAAAGGTTATGCAGACAGCAGACATTCATATAATGTATTTACACACCATGAATAACGAATGAACTTAAGCAGATTCTTGTCTATCTGAACAAAATTATCTGTAATTTAAGAATATTACCTACATGTATGAGACACCAATAGCGTTTGTTTTCAACCAATAGAAACCTCCTTCTGACACTGGTGATATCGTCTTACGGGCACCATTTTAGGACGTCATTGCAGACTATGTATTTTAGTTCTGTCATATGTTCTCATGAGTACTTCTTCAGTCGTTACATCTTCATTGTCACTCTCTTACAACACTGAGGCGACGTAACCCTTCTCCAGCGAATGCTTCCTGGTTCCATCTCCATCATCACTGTCTTAATGTCAAACACATCTTCAATTATGCTGTATTCCTCATCAGCTGTTTCATCCTAAGACAGGCTGAAATCAGGTTTATACACATGTAAATCAGTATCTGGCTATAACATTTTGGGGCAGACAAGTATCTGGCTATAACAATTTGGGGCAAACATGTGGGCATTTGGTCTACTGTCAGTTAGTCTGCTATGTTGGCTTGAATAATAAACATATTCCAGTTTTTCCTTTGTTCTAACATTAGAACATATCATGATCTTTAACAACAGTCATACTGTACTGAACAGTATCTTGCTATTAAAATTATTTAACATGAATGAAAAGAAATAAATAAACTAATGTTGAATCATATCCTACATTATCTGAGCTGGGAGTTCTGTAGTGTAAAAATAACAACTTAACTCACAGAACCTTAAAAGATGTTTGTGTCACTGTTTTCCATTCAGACAATAAACTTATCCCATTGTTAAGTATACTCATTTCCAAAGCACGGCGACGACGAAAGTAATCCCTTTATGTTGCTTAGTCAGACAACACAAAAAGTTTTTTTTTTTACTTTCTACTTGTCTTATTAAGACAGTGTTGACATTTAATTTTAGCACACTTGAAATTTTACAAAATTTTCAACATTTTACTTTTTTAAATATAGAATTAGATATCCTCTAACTATCAAATATTTTCATCATAAAGATGTGCAATAAACTCCCTGCTGAACTTAAAGAAATTTTTGGAGGCAAATTCTACATAAATAAAGTTAAAACTTACACAACAGGAAGATGGAAGTTCAGGGTCCCGTATGAAGGATCATCTGGGTCAAAATCAACATCAAAGAAGTCTGTACTAGTCATTGTAATTTCCACCTGTAAAACATTATCACTATCATAAGGAATGCTAAATTAAAGTAGATCATATAAAGCAACAATAATCTTTTCTTAATGATTTAAGAATCTCCATACTAAACACCAAGCTTGTTTTTAACTTTAAAAAGGCAGCAGTATCTTTTGTTTACTACATTCTATAAAAAAGGTTGTAAATTACAATATGTATTGTATTGTCAAGCACCAACTTGAATCTGATCAGTCCAGCTAGCCAGCGGTGTCTGCCTGCGCTCTAATTTCTGCAGATAACTAACCAGTGTCATTCTTTACACCATGGAATATGTCTTTATCTCATGGGCAAACAGAGTAGATCAAGATCAGCCGGCAAATCTGATGGTACGGATCTGCTATCTGATCTGGATCTACAATGTTCACACAGTCATGCTTAAAACCTGTTTATTATGGAGTAAAAGGTTACTGGTAATGATTGGTGAGAGTCAATATACTTCAGATGCAAGTTTTCTAATATAAAATCATCATAGATGTATTTTATGCAACATTCAGATCCTGATACTTAAGACTGGCTCTGGTCCCTATGTTCTGTTTTGTAAGTTCTTCTGTCGTCTAAAAATTATACCAAGAAAATTTACTTTAAGAGCCACTTCATTTTTCAGTTTTTTACCTTCCCAGGTATGTCTCAGAACACAGATGGTTCCACAGAAATCAGAATAAATAATTTGTAAAATGTATTATTAAATGTATTTTAAATAGAATGATCTAGCCTGGTGCCAGGACTAAAGATTATAAAACTGAGATTGGAAAACAGTCTCAAACATCAAGCATCTGAAAAAGTGACTGCCATTTCAGCCAATAAGATGCTTCAGATTTGAGAATGGTTTCCATTCTGAGTTTTATAACCTTAGTACCAGGCTACCTGATACTGAGCAACTTGAAACTGTCTCGTCATTCAGGTGCTATAGTTTACTTTAGAACTCAGAAATGCACTTACCAGGCAGATTTCTTGCACTCTATTTTGGGCTTAATTTTATTTTTCGAGAAATCATATCTGCTTAAACAAATAGCTACTTGAAATTGGTGTTAAAGTATTCAACTAAGAAAACCACTATCTGATCATGAAATGATTCTTGTAACACTTTCATGAAGTATGTGTTATCAATGTCGTTCGATACTGTGACTGACAAATTTAAATCTGAAATTCAACCAATTTTGCATGTTCACATATAATTATGAAATAAGTGATACCTGACATCTGCTAGTCTGTTGGTTAGAACAACTCTCCTCTGCCACTGATGGAAGACCTGGGTCCAAGACCATAAATCTGAGATTTGAGACCAGTCTCCTATCTCAAGCATCTGATTGGCTGAATGGAGACCAGTCTCCATTTCAGCCAATCAGATGCTTGAGATTTGAGACTGATAGTGGCTGCACTCTACAGTGTATAGGGGTTGATGAGCTTGCGGCAACAGATGCTGACATTACACTCCTAGCTGTAGCAGATCTCCAGATAGCTGTTATAAATAAAATAAATATTTTGCCCGAGACATGTTTAGTTTGGTGTATATTTATGCATACATTTTCATGAAAATCTTTATGATTCCTTTTTGTGATTTCTAATAAATCCACTAATGTACTGATAAAGGGCCAATAATAATGACTCAATACTCACAAAGGCTTTAGTAATCATACTGGATGTCTTGTGCAAAATATGAAAATGAAATGTAAATGTAACTTATTTAAGGGCTATACACAAATTATCATTATTAATTTATCTTTATCTTACATATGCTAAGAGAAGTAAGAACTGTTAAGAAAAATAGCTAGACCTAAAAATTCCCTAAAATTCTATTTCCATAAATTTACAAAAACTAAATAACATAAAACATTATTTTAAATGCCCACACGTGTATAATGATTCTGACAACAGTTGTGTCCTTTTTAAAGAACTTTCCATGATTATGAAAGGAGAATTTATCAATTTTTATCATCCATTTATGTGACCAGGAAGTGACCAGGGAACTGAAGGTTTAAGACACACTTTTACAAATATCTCTTATAATTTTTACATTCTGTAAGTAAACAGGACATAACATATTCATTATCATTATATTAATCATATGTGATTTAAAAATGATGTTTGTGCCATTTAGTTTTTGTTAATTTATGTAAAAAGAATTTTAGGGTATTTTTAGATCTAGTTATTTTTCTTTACTATTCTAATGTTTCGTAATATATGCAAAAGGTACATTAATTTGTGAAAAGTTTCACTGAACAGCATTTTGCTGTTAGAGAGATTTTGATAATTTCCTTTTTTATCGATGAACATGCAATGATGATTGGATATGGCACTTTAATCTACAGATGCCTAAATGAAAGGTACTAGGCTTGCACTATACCCAGGAGAACTACGTCCTGCATCAACAAATTACACAGGCTGAACATAACAAAATCAAGGTCAGATGCAAGATTTCCAAAATAGGGCTTTCTATGGGGTAGTCAAGGCAGTGGTATAGGGCAGTTTTAGGGTAGTTATATGATAATTTCCAAATTTCTGACCAAACACCCATGAACATTAAATACTGCTGCCCAAAATGGGGGTTCAAGCAAGCCTACTGCAGCCACTCTGGATCCACCAATGAACAAAACATGATCGTACATGATAAAAATTCCCGAGGTCAGCAGTTAGTACTGCAAGACTTAACTCATTTACCCAATTAGAGAACACAGTAAATGAATAAAACACTGAACTGAAGCTCTTGAGAAAACCTCTGTCATGATACTTTCAGAAGCTCTTGAAAAAAACAACAACTTTGAAACTTACAAGTTGATTGTTGTTTTTGCCACTGCAGCATTATCGGGTGATTCTGTAGCTGTCTTTAAGGCTGACCGTCTTTCAATTTCCTCTCTGATGTTAACTTGTTAGGACAGAAACCTTTGCACCCTCTCTCTTGCTTGTTTTCTTCCTGCTGGCAGTTGTTTTTGCCCCCACTGTTGGTGTCTAAGAGTAAGTGCAACTGCACACATGTGGATCTCCTTACCAAAAACCGTGAAATGATGGACTTACTATTTAAAAGAATTTTAGTGTTACAAAGACAATAAAAATGATTTTAAAACCTTGGCTGCAAATACCTGATTTGAAAAACATTTCACGAGTACAATGCATCAGCTTTAGCTCACCAAGACTGATACACCGATTATGGTTATAATGTTGATTCTGAAACAATTTCTATGTTTTTACCCTTTTCCATCAGTGAATAAGCACCTTTAAGATTATATTTGAAATGTTATCAGCGATATATTATCATGTTACATTCATAACTTTTCTGGTTATCATTAAATAAAGAATGCCAAGTAAAACTAAGAAGCAGAATCACATTAAATTAGGAACAACATCTCCATGACCCCATATTTACAGTGTCAACTTTTTTAGACCAGAAACAATTATTGAAAATCTTGGTCTGTATTCACTTAACCATTCAACTTAGGCCATGTTTGACCTGTAAATTACTTTTGTGCATTTTTCATAATCACAGCTCAACACACCATCTGCCAGGAGTGTAGATCAACCTTTATGCAATATGATCCTGGTCTACACTGGTTTTTACTCATCTGATTAATTTCTGACACAAACCCTTGAACAACTACAGCTTGTTGGATGAAGGGTTGTCTGTTCCATCATAACATCAAGTTATTAGATGAATATGCATTTCTTATGCAGCAGAGTATATCAGTGATAACTGATCACTTTGTAGCACAGTCAAACCTGTGCTAAAGATCACCTGTGAATAAAGAGCACATCTCAGTCAACAGTGTTTCCCCCCCCCCCCCCCCCCCCCCCCCGAGTGCTCTTTGAAGTCAAGTTGGACTGTACCTGTTGTTTCTTAAGCTTTACTGCAATCTGTTAGTCTACTGTCAATAATACCAATGTTCTGTAAAACATCCAGTGCACCTGGAGCGTCTCCTCTGCGGACAATGTCAGTGAGATCATCCGTCAATGGGTGTTGCCGAGTCAGAACTGTGTATAACACAGAACATATGCTAAACATGTTCTGTACATAAAAGTTTTACAGTTCCAAGCAAGCTCTCCAGCAGCTACAAAGGTTGCTCATGAAAGCCAGGGCCCAGAATCATAAAACTAACATTGGAGACCAGTCTCAAATCTCAAGCATCTGATTGGCTGAAATTGCAACCAGTCACCATTTCAGCCAATCAGATGCTTGAGAGTTGACACTGGTCTCCGGATTCAGTTTTATTTTACTTACTTTAATGTTTAACTTTCATGTCTGCAACATTCCTGAATATCTACTGAACTCATTAACAAAACATGCGCAGTGCAGACCAGAGTTGTGACCAGCTATCCAGACATATTGTTTAGTCTTCTATTAACCAAAATAAAACTAATAGTGATAGAAGTTTTAGTACTAAAGGATGACAACTATGGTATGACATTCCACGTAACACTAGAGTAAGGATCCTCAGATGAAAATTCTGAAGACAGTCTATATGAGACTTTGGTGTTCAGTTTCAAGTTGTCTGATCAGAATCTACACTGTTAAGAGACATTATTAGGTTATTTTTTAACAAGAAGCAACCAGGGTATTAAGATCAATTGGCACATAGGGTGTTTTTTCATTGGCCAAAAAAACTGGGTCAAAACGCAGCTTAAACAGATATCATTATAACAGCACCTATTGCAATGATTATCTTTTTTGGTCCTTACAAATGATAAACCTTGTAGTTGATGAATTTTCACTGGGTGGGGAAAGGCAGAAGTTTTGCATTGGACTTTTTTTATCAAGTTGAAGGTTGTTTAACAAACAATTAGTTACTTGAGAGTTTTGTGCAGTTTCAAAGTAAAAAAACAGAGAATTCAGAGCAAAACAGATTTGTGACTTGGAATAGTATACCATATCTGTGAACATAATTTGATAACCATGCAGGAGATTTACTCTTTAACAATTGAGTATTGTCTGGAAATTATTTTCTTTGCCACAACAACATTTTGGTCCAAAAAACAAAACGAAGTGAACTGACATATAAGTCTCCAAAATCACCATCTTAATAAAGGAGCAAGTAGAGATATAGTTCCTGAAAAGTTACTTTCCTCTTCATGTCCTCAATCTTTGAACAAAACCTAAATCCAGTCCCTTGATTACCCGTAGTTACAATGTGTTATCTTCTTGGGGTGTGCCAAAATTTAGTTTTCAGTGCAGTATTTTGGCCATTTCTGTTGCAACCACATCTTTGTACAACGAATAGGAAAAATTGTACAGCATAATATTCTCTTTGCTCTTTAACCAAATACAATGTTTTATTAGCCCAGTATGCATACTTTTAAGAAATTGCATGATACAGATTTACCAGATTGACAGAACCCTATTACAATTTCATATGCTCAGTTTAAAATGGAAAACAACTATTCTGTTACTTAAGAAATAATAAATAGCTTCCAGTGATATATCGCAGGATTTATCATGGGGCAGAGTTCAGATGCACAAGGATATATCACGAGGTTGTTGCCCCGCATCCGAACGACGTCCTATGATAAATCCTGCGATATATCACCGAAAGCTACCTAATATTTCAATTCTAACACGACATAACTGAGTGAACTATTGAAATATATTTAATCAAATTTTAACACGTTGTTATAAACGCAAAGGGGTTATTAGGTCAGCTGTAAGTGTTTACTCCCTTAACATCTTCATAATTAAAAGATTGATGATAATTCAAAGATTGAATAACAAACTTGAAACATAAAAATCAAAATGCATACCCAGTACACTCTAGTCATCCTTCAAACCCTATAATTATTTTATTCCAATGTTTCGGTTACATAATAACTTTATCTGGGAATATTATGTAAACAATGGCAATAAAGTGACATCGTTAAAATGGCACTTTAAAATCACCTTAATGTTGCCACAAAATATCGGAAAATAGTAACAGTATTTTACATAAATATATAAATTATTTATCATTATATATCTGTGGTATCATCATATTTCGCACGGGTTAAAATGTCTCATATTGTATGCAATCGTAAATGTGCAAAATAAAATCCTACCAAAGAATAAAATCAACATGTGACAAGTTTATACCGACCGGTATTCATGTAATGGCCGTGATGTCGGTATGCCAACGCACGGTGAAATATTGTGTGTTTTATTATAAAAATTCAATGGGAAAAATGTCGAGTCGTGTTAGAATTGATTACAACTTGTGCTTTTTAATGATTTTAAAGATTTTATTAAACCTGGAGATTTTCCCTTCAATTTTTATAAGATAAAAGATACAATTTAAAAACACACACAGGGATTGGCTTAGGTTGTCAGAACAGGGAGAAGTTTTTTTCTTAATAGAGAAGCCAACAAGGTTTTTATATCTGTATGAAATATAGGGAAAACTTCTGGACATTTGGGAGATTATTTCTCCCAAGTCTCCCTATAAGCCATTCCCTGAAACATAAACTCCTCAGTTTTAATGGCAAATGTTCTCACAATGATCTTACACAATGCCTAAAGGCAGTGCATGTATAAACTTAAGGAAATTAAAGAGAAAGCAACTTTTTTAAATACATAGATTCACACATTAATGTGAAGAACAATATAAAAGCATCTTTTAGAACTAAAACTTAACAAAATCAACTTTATATTAATTCAATGGCTTCTAAATTTAAACAACACATTCATTCTTAAACAGTAAATGATGACACAATGAACAAGATAAACAGGAGGACCGTGAGTAACTAGGGCCCACAAATTGGAGACCAGTCTCAGATCTCAAGCATGTGATTAGCTGAAATGGCAACCAGTAACCATTTCAGCCAATCAGATCCTTGAGATTTGAGACTGGTCTCCAGATTTAGTTTTATGATCTTGGGCATAGTATACACAAACTAAAAACAGCTCAAATACGCTAATAGCTAGCAAATATAGAAACCTGACACTGCCTGTTAGGCCTATCGATTGACGAGCTATGTGAATTATGGTTGGAAATGAACATTTAGCATGTTTTGAGCTTATCTGCTCATCCTGATATTTCTAATGCAAGGAACAAGTGCATTAAGTGAGAGTTATTATGAAATATGAAAATATATGTATTTTGCGTAAGTATCTCATAGTTATTCAAAGTAACAGTGTCTGGCGCTGATGTATCTCAAAATTATCCAAGTGACAGTGTCGGTTTTTTTTTTGCTGAGTGTATCATGATACAGTTCAAAGAAACAACATGATACCAAACAAAACAGGTAGCTGGAACAACAAAGCCTACCATCCTTGAGTATGTAATCTTTGTCAAACAGTTTAGGCCTAGAATTTCATAATCTTTTAAAGTATATATTATTTAGTTACAGAAAACAGTACAACAAGGTTTAACACAAGACCAAAAATACATAGATTTTGTTTTCTATCACAAGATGGGCTTGTTTGTTAAAGAAATAACACTTTTGTGTTCATTAGTTCATTGTGTTATTTTGAAATTATTGTACATGTATTTGTTATGTATTGTTTCCTGAAAGGGGACTCTCTCTCTCCCCTCTCTGTCTCTCTCTGTCTCTCTCTCTCTCTCACTATTGGAATCTGTAGATTATCAAGATTTGAAGGTCTCTTGTAATGAGAACTGGAAGTGTCTATCTCCTTCCAAACAAGCTCATTCTTATAAAAGTAAATAATATGGTAATACACTAAAACCAGTTTTCAATTAAGCAAATTAAAAAGAAAACAAATGTTTCTATAATTCATATCAATAAATAATAGGACAACAATTGTTATTATTATAATATATGTAATCAATTAATCACAGGCATAATATTTATAATATTATAACATGTATAATGGCCTGACACAATGACTTAGCCAGAACATGTCGGAAAATTACAACAACTATTTGAAATACATCCCTAATCTTCTGTTTTAACTTTGACATAAAATAAAAAAATGTTCAATGACATTGTAGAGGCCAAACATAAATACAATACATTTATTAACAAAAATATAACTGTTTCTAATACATCAATCAACCTAAATTTCACAAGTTAAATACTATGCACACTTTCTGCAGTCTCACCTTTTGTTAAAAATCAAATAATTATACGCCTTTCCAATAATTCGATGAATTTATTTGGTTACCTCCCCTGTCCAGTCACGTGACTGCTTTACAGGAAAAATGATTGCGCTCTGTAATAACGTAATAGGGAATATGTACCTACAACTTTCATTTTTATCATAAAATTATTTTTTGAAAAATGTATTTTCTCTTTGAATAATTAATAATACATCAGCGTCATGATATTTTTGAAAATAATTGATAAAACAATCAGGTTTCTGACTAAAAGTGTCAATTCATTATTCCTCGCATTAAACACTAAACGACTTGAACTAACAGACAGTCGCAGGGTTCTCTTCACGGCTTAATTGAGTCTCGTTTCCGGATTAGCGTGTCTATTCAACTACTGACATCATGTTGTGATTATGTCGGCGGCGATTGATTTTGAAGGCGGCATGCCATAAACATGTCAAACTGTCTCGCACATGGGGTCATCTGTCAATTACTTAAAGGGGCAGATATCATTGACCAATAGAGATCGTGTAATTTCTGTTTGCAAGGTATCTACACCTCCCAATTCTTAAGTATTTCGGAGTCCTTTAACTACTGGATGTGCCAGCAAATGTATTTGATTTAGCACTTAAATGGATTCTTAATCAACATTACGACACGTTATAGAAACAAAAGCCGTCAATAAGAAACAAATCTTGTCAAAACTTTTTATATATGTTTAATTAAGAGTTTGGGCTTTTATGCCAAAATTACAATCTGTCAAACCTAAGAAATCTAAATTGGATATTCAACCATATTGTGATATAAATATTCCCATCTTTTTGGAAGCCGGCATCTAAATCCTTGGATTTTATTCTACGAATGATACTTCTACAACAAACAATCAGATTTCCGATCCTGTTTTATTTCAAGACAGAATCAATCATATTTGCTTGTGAAGTATACGTAACATTTTTAATATTCAAATTATTTATTCGTTGACCATAAACGCCTTAAATTTTTAGGACAATTCTATTGTTCAATTGTGTAAGTATGAACAAATTCAGATTGTATTTTTTTGTCTTCAGATCATGTAACCAGATTTTGACATATCACGATTTCCGGATAATAGCGCATTACTAGCCTTAGAAATTTGCAACATTTACACCAGTAAAATATATTTTCAGCAGACAAGATATTAAGAAGTAATTGTTGTACATAATTGGTAAAATTAATGCTTATGTTTGTCCAAATTGCGTTTCATACTGCCTACTATCAACAAGAATGGTACATGTTCTTAAATCATTAAAAATCTAAATATCTAACAAATAGTAAACATAAAAAAGTCTGGCTAGAATAACAGACCAGCAACTTATTTTTTCACCGCCGGCGACGAACGCAGACCTGCAATATAGCGGATAAGGTTAGCTATTATGTGCTTAAGCCATTAGTCCGATCGTTCAGATATCCTGCAGAGCCTCGTTTTGGATTGATTTTCTGTCGCGGGAAGTAACTCGTACAGGACTGCGAAACTGTTTATTGGAAAGGCGTATAGTAAAATCAATTTCATTCTTTATACAGATTTTTTTATTAAACAACAAAAACCAAACTATGTAAATAAATATTCTCTAATGTCCAAAAAACAAAGAATAAAAGAATAATATTAAGAATATAACAACTGTTTTTATATATTAATAAATTATTTAATGTCAAGACCTTAAAAATAATGTATACAACTTGAATTAAAGGAAATGATATTAAAATGCCCTATCACAAGAAACTAAATCCAGAATATGTTCAAAAATTACAACTGTTTTAAAACATCAATATACTTATGAAATTCAACAATAATATACAATGCATACTTTTAGAACTTTGATTAAAAACACTCACAAAAAGTCAATTACCATAAAAATCCTTTTAAATTCCCCCCAGGGGTGTTACATTTTCTGAAAAGGGAGCACTCATTATGTATATTAGTTATATTTATTCTAATATTTGATTCTGAAGGTTATTAAAGAATAAATATGGATTAACTTATTTATTTCCCTGATACACGGGGGCCATTTATAAGAGGGGTGATTAAAAAGAATTTTATGGTATATTATATTGGCCTTAAGATCTTAAGTTGATGCATAACCTGTTGGAGTATATATTGTTAGTAATGGTATAAAACAGAGCATCCATAGAAGGATTATAACAAGACTAAAATCATGTAGATGTAGTTTTCTAAAGATAATAGACAATACATATACAAATGAATATCAAACGATGGGCTTGTTTGTTTAAGAAATAACACTTTATGTTATGAAATTCAATGTCAGTGTGTTTTAAAATTATTGTACATTCAAACCCTATTATGTTATGTATTGTTTCTCTCTCCTTCCAAAATCTCTCTCTCTCTCTCTCTCTCTCTCTCTCTCTCTCCCACACAACTTTTGGTATCAGTAGATTATCAAGATTTAAAGGTCTTTTGCTATGGGAACAGAAAATGTCCATTTCTTTCCAAACAAGCTCATCATTATAAAAGAAAATAATATCATAATGGCTTAATTCAAAAATAATGCCACTACTCAATTAAGAAATTAAAAAGAAAACAAATGTTTCTATAAATCACACTTATAAATAACAGGCTACTTATATAATATAATTAATGACCTAATGCAAGACTAAAGCCAAACAAATGTTTCTATAACACACATCACACAAATAACAAGCATACATTTGTATTACTATAACGGTCTAACACAATGACTTGAGCTAGAAATGTTTGAAATAGACTCATTAAACTGATAAATTAAAAAAATACAGTGTAAACTTTATTTTCAGTTTTAACTTTAATTAAACCATTCACAGAAAATTTCATCATAGTGTAAAGGCTGAACACATAAACTGTACAAATAATGATTAAACAACTCAAACAAAGTAAATTATAATAACCTAGCACAAAGGCAGTACAAGTTTAAAAGTACAAAAACTGTATAATATAAATAATATAATTCATCAGTTCTGTGGTTTCTTGACTTTTAACAATATAATCATTATACAAATGTTAACTGATGTAAATTCACATTGAACACCACACTTGTGTCTGAATTGAGGCATTAAGTTATTTACCATCAACAATCAATTTATAAGGTCATAATACAGTCAAGCCTGTCTTTGGAACAGAGGAAAACCAAATGTAGTCTTGCTGGACAGGTGAACTTTAAATCAGTCAGTGGGACATAAAAATGTGGTCTTTTCCACAGGTGGTCTTGTTAACAGATGGTGTTAGGCACAGGTTGGACTGTATTTTACATTTCAATCTATCTGTAGGACAAACAAGACAACAAAATTCACACAAATATGCAAAAACATAAAAGCCTAATTTCCTGTATCAAGTCTGCCTCATATATGATATAACAACACACCTTTATGCTTCTATTTGACAGTCTAGCAAAGGACAGTCATTGCTGCACTGTACTGTCCAGAGCCCCAGGATTATAAAACTCAGAATAGAAACCAGTCTCAAATCTCCAGCAAAGGTTTAAGGTTTAACTTATGTAAATCTGTGTATTGTTCATGTAATCCAAAACAAGCAAAAATGTTGATCTGAAGACTGTACTTCCACAAAAATCTGCCTCTATCAAAATATCATTATTTTTGTACCCATGTTGATAAAAGTATTCAACCTTGGAAAAATAACTAAGTAAGTTGAAAAATACTAAACAAACAAAAGAAAATGAATATTACAGTAAGTATTTACAAATGAGACAAAATTGCGGAGATCTGAGCAAACCTTAGAAAATGAACAAACAATTTCTTTTAACTTGCTCCACCTTAAACCATCTTTTAGATTCTTGAAAAAAAGTAACATGATTTTTTTGTTTAGAATTTACAACTCAGATTTGCAGTGATGACTATGTACTGGCTACCAGAGTGATTTTATAAACTATTTCAATCTGTTCTCTAAAGCATTGCAATACATCAAGCTTAGCTAAAAGATATGTAAAAATACTGATAACAAGCATGTATAGGTACATTAACAAACCATAAACAAAGTTAAAAAGAGTTGTCAGAGGGGACAGCTCGCTCGACTACACAAAACATATTGTTGGAAATAAACACTATAATAAAAATAATTACCTTTTGATATAATTTTTTTAAATAACATTTATTAAATCTGACAAATAGAATTACAGCAACTATTACCACAAATAGTGTAAGTTCCAAAATTAACAAGTGGAATCAATCCACTAATCAATTTACCACATATTCAAAGTTAGAACGGGTAATAATTTATAAATATTTTTGGTAGAGTAATTGGAAATGTTGTAGGTGTTCGACATCTGTTTTAAGTTTCCTTTCAATCTCTAGAATAATGTACCTTAACAAGTTTCAAAGATATGGACAAAGTGCATATAAAAACTTTAATGCAAAATCTAAGTTAATAGCATAGCTTAAAAAAATATTTATAGAGTTATAGGTCTTGATGGTAATAATGCAGATTATGTTGGCAAAAATAATTCCAAGTTAAGTTTATATCTCAAGTTTCAAAGTTATGAACCAAGCGCTGCAACTTAGTCAATGCTTATGCCGACGTCAGGGTGAGGAGAGCATACACCCCTATTCAAATGCTCCCACCCTCATAAATGCCACCCAGTCTATATTTTTAAATTCTTTAATTTATGGAAAATGGAAAATTCACAATCCATTAAATTATCCCATCACATTTTGACATCTCTCTCTCTCTCTCTCTCTCTCTCTGATTTATGAATTTTAATACTAAAATTATGATCACCGAGGGGCATTTAAAAAAGGTACTAGACAAATTCAGCAAAATTCATCATCTTGGGAGCTGTTGAACAGGGGTATACGGTAGCTCCACTATTCTTTCGAACAGTCGAGCTAATAACACAAATTTTATTATTATACATGTAGTTTGCTCAAAGTCAACACTGTGAAAGTAATAACTTGCTATTAAAGAGGTTGTCCCGAGTAAGGAATTAGTGTTTATAGCAAAGACTAATATTGAGTAAAGGACTAAAAAGATTTTTAAAATATGTCCACTGTTGCTGAGATATTGTCAGTTCAATATTCATCCTAAAGTAAAGTGATGGTGGCCATTGGTTTTTTAGTGACATTAACAATTTATCATTTATACTCTTTTATTATTGAAATAATTTCTGAAAGAAATACTTGGAAAATACTACAAATAACATTGACAGTGAATTTCCAATATTATTACATGAATATATTTGCACACCAATTGATGATGTCACCATTCAATATGGATGCCTCCAATAGAATGGATTCAACAACTTCAGACAGCCATAGTTAAGCTATGTAAGGTCTGATATTTAAAATTTGTTCACTAGAGAAGCATTAGCTCAGTGGTTATTACTAACAGTCCTTAAGATGAGACTTTAAACCGCAGTCCAGGTATACACTGCGCTCAATTCTGGAATTGTAGAGTCCTCTGTATCGCACTATCCTCGAAAAAACCTAAAATGACTTCTTAATCTGGAGGTGTTGCTCGTATGGGTTTCAGGTAGTCATGATAATAAATTTCTAAATACTCAAACTCAATTTGTTCACTGATGCTAAGAAATTTGTAGATCTGTAGATCATGCATATTTCAACTGGGAGTTATCCTATTTGGTTAAAGTTAAAGGATATTAATCAATCTTAAGACACAACTGAAAATTCTTATTTCAAATTTTCTTTCAAGCGAATGTTATAATTATCTCTGTTTTGAGAGACAACCAACAAACCAGTGTGTATTGAATACTGACATCACTTATTGTTGTGAAGAGTGTAAAGAACATTCCCAAGAAGTATCCTCTTACAATGGGAGTCTCCCACATTTAAGGACCACGCTTTTTTAGACTTAATTTCTTTCTACTAAGCAGACTTGCCCAAGAAAATTAAAAAGCTAACCAATTTTGTGTCTGATTTCCTACTTTCACTACAGTCTTGCTTTTTTTCCAAACAGATCTCAAACTAGGGTATCAAAACAGGTTGACAGGTATGGTATAAAACATTACAGTGACTGTCAGTAAGTTATCACAAAATATGAGAGTGCATCATTATAATAAATCCTGAGCTAACAGTGCAGGTCTTTTAAATTGTCAGCTAGTATTAAAGAAATCCAAAGAAATTCCTCCAAAATCCACAGGTTTTGAAAAATGGTAGTGGGCTATCACTTTCAATTTTCCGTTTCTTTTAAGCTGGAACCAATACTGGATAATAACAGGGTGAGGCAATTAATGGAAATTGCTAAAATATTTGGGTTATGTGATAAACAGAATACAACAAAAAGCCTCTTTTTAAATCGATTTAAATAAAATGTTTAAAAATTTCCATTAAAAATGAACACCCAAGGCGTATCCTCTATATTCTGGCAGAGAGACTGAGAGAGAGAGAGAGAGAGAGACAGAGACAGAGACAGAGAGAGACAGAGACAGACAGACAAAAAAAGTGTATGAATTTAGACAAACACAACAATCAACATTTCAGTACAAGGTTAATATAAAAAAGATAATCCAAGTATTGAAAAACAGAGAAAACCAGCAAAGCTGATTATTTTCATTCATGCCAAGAAAATCTTTCCCATGACTCTCATATGCAGCCCTGTATTTAAGTTATGCCACACACAGACAACCTATTAAAACAAATGATCCACAGCCTGTGCAGGATATCTGGTGCTGTGTTCCAAGTTTGCTTACATACAAGAGGGAACAACATGTCATTGAACAGACAAAGGAGTGTAAAAGCTTGTATAACAGTAAACGTCAAGTTCTTTTTGTATCACTACTTTGCTAAATAGGCTGTAAGTTAAATTGCTCTTGTCTTGATTTATGCTAATCTGGGTAAATTACTCAAAACTTACTATTAATCATTACACTAAGCAGCCGACAACATTATCTCTTTTTTTTTCAATCATAGCTTTAGTATTAGAAAATTGCAACAATTTAAAGAGCAAGAATGGAAGTCTAATTAAATTAATAAGAAATGACATGTTGGCTTTTCTTTTCAGTGCATATTCTGAAAATATTATTCTGGACAGCTGGTCAAACTTGTCAAGATATCATACCTTGATAGCTCATAACACCTGTGACACCTTGTAGAGATACCTTGAGAGCTGGTGAAATCTGGTAATGATGAAAAATCCTGAAATTGGAACAACTTGTAACAGCTGATTATGGTATAAAATACAACCTGTTACATCTGGTCATGATGTCACCCCTTGATAGCTGGTACAACCTGTGACATCTGGTCATGATGTCACCCCTTGATAGCTGGTATAACCTGTGACATCTGGTCATGATGTCATACACTGATAGCTGGTACAACCTGTGACATCTGGTCATGATGTCATACATTGATAGCTGGTACAACCTGTGACATCTGGTCATTATGCCATACATTGATAGCTGGTACAACCTGTGACATATGGTCATGATGCCACACCTTGATAGCTGGTACAACCTGTGACATCTGGTCATGATGTCACCCCTTGATAGCTGGTATAACCTGTGACATCTGGTCATGATGTCATACACTGATAGCTGGTATAACCTGTGACATCTGGTCATGATGTCACCCTTGATAGCTGGTACAACCTGTGACATCTGGTCATGATGTCACCCCTTGATAGCTGGTATAACCTGTGACATCTGGTCATGATGTCATACACTGATAGCTGGTACAACCTGTGACATCTGGTCATGATGTCATACATTGATAGCTGGTACAACCTGTGACATCTGGTCATTATGCCATACATTGATAGCTGGTACAACCTGTGACATATGGTCATGATGCCACACCTTGATAGCTGGTACAACCTGTGAAATCTGGTCATGATATCACCCCTTGATAGCTGCTGGTACAACCTGTTACATCTGGTCATGATGTCACCCCTTGATAGCTGGTACAACCTGTGACATCTGGTCATGATGTCACCCCTTGATAGCTGGTACAACCTGTGACACCTGGTCATGATGCCACATTTTGGTAGCTGGTACAACCTGTGACATCTGGTCATGATGTCATTCATTGATAGCTGGTACAACCTGTGACATCTGGTCATGATGCCACATTTTGGTAGCTGGTACAACCTGTGACATCTGGTCATGATGTCATTCATTGATAGCTGGTACAACCTGTGACATCTGGTCATAATGTCATACTTTGATAGCTGGTATAATTTGTAACATCTGGTTAGAAGTCATAACTTGATAGCTGCTTGTACAACCTGTTAGATTTAGTCTAGCAACAGACCTTGACAGCAGGTAGTAGCATATGCTATCTGGTCAAGACCGATATAATCTCCTAGTTCTCTGAGGGGTCTGGCACAGCAGAGAAGATCATCTAGCAATACTTTAGTTCCTCCAAAACCTAAAACAGAAATAATAACTATCAAGAAAGATATAAATTTTAGCAAAGATCACAGCAAGGCAAATTAAAGCTATGGTGTTTCCTGGTTTTCTAACATAAACTCAGTATTTTGAGAAATTACTATGCTAAAAAAAGAGAGCTTAATGTGCAGACCATCATGCATCTATCTACTGGAGAAAAAAATTGTTGAATGTTACATGTACATTAGCTTGCTTACAGAAATAAAAGATATACAGTTTTACTGAACTACTCTTTTCCCTACACGAAGTAATCAAAATGTAATGTTACATTCTAATGTTATATGTTTTTTCTCTTGACCCTTCACTCCCTGGATACACATTAAATGACAAAATATTATGGCCATGAACTGTCTGACCAGGTTTGGTGATAATTTGATAAAAGTTTTCTGAGTCAGACAGCAGACAGTGCTAAATAAATTTGGGTAAAATATCTGAAAAGGCCCATAACTCCTGAGTAACTAAATCAATCTAGCTGGTTAACGAACCTTATCAATGTAGCCTAGCTATGAATGTCCTGGCAAAATCTGATTAAGGTTAGATAACTCAAGTTAGTCAGCTGACAACTTTTATGCACATCACTCAATGCCCACTGCCCACCAACGGCAGGTGTTCTTAAACTATGTCTTTTTATTAAATACATTGAACAACAAAAATTAACAATCATGAAGCAGACATCTAAAACTAGCATTTGGAGGCATCTGGGCCCATGATCATAAAACTAAACCTGGATACCAGTCCCAAATTTCAAGCATCTGATTAGCTGTAATGGCAAATCAGATGCATGAGATTTGAGATTGATCTCCAAACTAAGGTTTATATTGTTGGGCCCTGGTCTTAAACTCTGGTTTTACTGTGACATTAGATAACTGAAGACATACTGCAGGACAAACATGAAACTCTTCCAAGAAAATGTCAACACTGCTAGCATCTGACCACATGCAGAACTTACTTCTTTGTACATAGTAGCTCTATGGAGTATGAGATGTTGTCAAATGATGATAGCGATGATCGTGTGATATCCCTTGCTTCTCCATCTAGTACATTAGTTCTTCTCAACTGTAATAACAAAATTGACACCAGCTTCAAATCATCATAAATTCTGTAATAGACTCTTGTTTAGTGTCTAGGATTGTTTGTGACAGGGTTTTTCCATTTTCTGTTTATAAAGCATCAGGAGTTCTGTGAAAAAGTTAATGACTGAACAGTTAACAATAATGAAAGCTTATATTGCACAACAGGCAGGGTATATCTAAAATCTAAACCAGTATTTCACATATGGCTTTTTAAGTATGTGAATTGCATAAAAAATGTTTTATGACTATACAAACCCCCTGATAAATGAATAAATATGATTCAAGTCTGTTGTGCTTATGCTCCAACAATGTAAATATTCTTAATTTTTACTAGAATATGGTGTTGAACTATGTTGTGGTGTTTAGAAATAGCTGTTGGAACAGTGATGCTGATGAGATAGCTTTTTTTTTCGGTACAAATGAATGGAAAAACAGGAATTTACATGGATGTCAAAAGTCAATAGTCAAATAGTTTATGAGTCCTGAATATTACTGAAGCCTTAAGAGCAACATTTTTATAATAAAACATCAGCAAGTGAACACAGTGTAAAGGCCAATTTACAACTTCATTTCCATGTTTAGCTTGCATTTTTTCCCCACAATTTCTACACTGCACAAAACATAGTCAAGCAAGTTGCTGACATTAATGAGAACCAGGGGTTTGCCTTTGATACTCCACATTAATGCCAAAATTAAACAAGATTGCTCAATGTATGTGAAAATTATGGCCTGGTCAGATGGACACACACATAAATGTACAGATAGATGCACTAATGAGGGCACATACACTAAACCATAATTGTTACAACTAAATCAAGCAGGGTCGAAAAATAAATGAAAACAATTTGCATGTTTAAAAGGGATACCTTCATGGTTCAAATATAAGCCACACTTTTTTTCCAGAATTGAGCAATAAATTATTGGGGTGCGGCTAATACACAGGTTTAGGTTCCCAAGACAATTTTTCCAGGCCTTTAAAACAACAACTTTTTACAGCGTTGAAACTTTCTAGAGCAGTGGTAGACAGAATATGCTGAACAAGATCATTGATTTTTTCCCCAGTTTGCATAATCTTAATTTGCACACTTTGCTTTGAAGTTTGGAAATGTTGCAACAGTTGTGTCATAATTGTCTGGGGCTGTGTTCAAAACTTTCACCATACATCAATAAATTACCAGACACTGTTGCCACAAACTCAAAAGACAAATCTTTTAGATCAGTATAAGATCATGAAACAAAACAGACTTAGTATTTCTGAATAGAACACACCTGTTATACAGCTTTTCCCATCATAGTATGTTATACCCAGATACTGACAATCTGTTACTCCAAGCTTGCATGATTTTGAAGTTACAAACATGGACACATGGCACTGGGCTGTTCTTTTCTGTCATATGAAGCTGTTAAAAGAAAAGAATAGAATTTCTGTATAACAAAAGAAAGCAACTGAATGAATATACATGATTATATTTTTTCTGTACAAGTATCATCATCTTCTTTTTTTCATTTAGGTTTTATTTGTTGTTAACCTAATATCTATGCATGAGCACACAGAAATCTAGATTGAATCAAGCTTTAATTTTCTTACATAAATAGTAAAAATGTTCATGTTTTCTAAGAGACAAGGGATGAGTGTGATTAATTCAGATTCATTGTATAATAAATATCATTAAACCCTGCAACTGATTCTAGGAGAGCCCTGAATATATAACATCCGAAAATAAATGATATCTGAAAAAAGCTACTTTAAGTGTACTTGTGTGACTTTTTATTGCAAAACTCTCCTATTAACAACACAAGGACTGGCTCATAAGGAAAGAAAGGAAAGTTCTTCACTTGTCGGTAAAAACAGTCATGGTGGCCTTGAAGTAGATAAAGAGCCCAGCATATATGTTTTTTACAGCCAAGTTATGAGAATAATTCACATAATGAGGTCAACTTCCTATTGACACATTTTCACATGGCTAATATGTAGTTATCCGAGAGTCTAAAAGTAATTCCTCAGAATTTTTTTTTTTCATTCAGAACTGGCATCACTGTAGACCCTGGCCTACACACTACAGAATCTTCTATCTGACCTTGCATGTTACTACGACAGCGAATCACGTTCCTGTCCCATGTGAAAGGAACACACTGAGACACTGCAAATTCATCACTAATTGCATGTATAGATTTCATGGGTAAAGTACCAGAAATACATTAACCCTGTACTCCATATATATGCATGGGTGACCAGTGTTAATTCAGATAAGCCAGCACAGCTGCACTGTTTGCTCTGTTGTCAGAAAAAAACTAATAAATCAAAATGCCAACAGTGTAGATCTTGATCAGAAGGCATGGATGTGCCAGTTGATCTAGATCTACACTATTTGCCCACACAATAAAGGTGCATCTATGAAGAAAAGGGTCAAACTCAAGTAAATATGATGAAACTTACATATTTAAGAACCCCTGACAATGCTATTTTACCAAAGACATGAAATTTCATGCTGACAAATATGAATGATTTTGCAGTATCAGTAATTTCCTTGCCAACTGAATGTTTTGTTTTTTTAAGGGACACTTGTACATGCTCCTCTGTACCATGAAATGTCTGTCCTCTTTTCCCATGTAATAAACACAAACAACTGAGTAGGTAAGTTTTCATGTTGACCTCCTTATAGCTGCTCATGGTAGGTTTCTTATAAGTGTTAAAGATTAAGATGGGAAAATCTGGCCCAATGGCATTACAAAGCAAACATGACAGATATTTTAGATACTCACTTCAAATTCAGGAAAACTGTTAAGCCAGCTTCTACCAATCTTAACATTTTATTTTGTTTAAAACTGTTTTTTTAACTGATTTAATTTAAGTACAAATCGGTCTGCCACTTATAAAACATTCTTATGAAGCCTAAACTGGGCAAATATCAGTATTGTTGGGCCAATACATGAGAGCTGAGTATTCTGATTGGCTAACAAGCAGATAGTACTATCATGTTATGTGAAAATGCCCCCATTTTGAAAATTTATTTATCAAGACAAAATTTTACAATCTTACCAACATCACTATCTTCTAGCTGGATTTTATGTCTATGGCATCGACTCTTTATTCAGAGCATGGCTGCAAAGTCCTGCAAAACAGATGGTTTAAATGTAAAATAATAAATAAACTAGAATCTGTTTTTGTGAAAAACACATGTCTCCCCCCTGCGCCCTATTTTAGGAAGGCCATGGAAGAGATATGACCTTTTTGAAACCGAAGCCTGTGTCATTTATTATGGTATAATGAACATGCACATATTAACTCTACGGGCAGCTGTGATGTTGGATTCTGGCCTAAATAACCCAAAATCAACAGGGTTCTTCAAGTCTATAACAGCAACCATCGTATGAAGTTTGAAGGCTCTAGGTAAAATAAAACTCCAGTTAGTGAGGAAACCATTTTCACTCATCGGGCCCCTGTGACCTTGTCACCTTTGACCTACTGACTAGGGATGAGCACCGGTACTTGGGAACCGGTTAGTCCCGGTTCCTCGAGGTATCGTATACTCGGTATCGTTTCATTTTTATGGAACCGGTTCTTTTAAACGGTTCCTACATAATCTTATTTGCCTAACAATTTTAAAAGCTTTTAACTCGCATGGAAATGGTAAAAACACGCTGAAAACTTACAATTTTAAAATGATACTTTCGGTTTTACTCCTCGCAAAGTGTGTGGGGTATTGAGCAATTACGCCTATCCCTCTAGGCGATAATTGATTGTCGGTCATTTCCGTAGCCCATCGCTTACTGCCGAAGCAAAGCGGAAACCGGTTCGTGTAAAATCGGCTCCGAAGTATTGAGCGAATACGCTCATCCCTCTGGGCGATAAATAGTAGGCCTACGTCATCCGATCGTCGTAAACAAAAATGCCGGGTAATCGGGTAAAAACTGCCAAAGCTTGGCAGTATTTTAATGATTTAAACAGTGAAGGACAGTGTTATTTTTGTCAGAAGGTTATTAAAGCCAAAGGAGGGACTACTTCAAACCTCATCAAACATTTGATAACCGTCCACAAAGACCGGGTAAAAGCCAATGAGATAAAACCATGCAAGGTAACCTTTAGCCTGTTTAGGGTTCTTTGGTTTTTCCAATGCTGTAAACTTGCTGTTTTTAGATGTGTTATTTTTAACCACCAATAAATATGAAGACTATAAATAAATCCTATGGGAACTGGGTCAAACCAGTGGTAGTAGATCTTATTTTAACCTCGGAACTGCCTGTCTCTATTAATGTATTGTACGAAAACAGCTTACATGACGATATCATGACGCTGATGTATAATTACTAATTCAACGAGAAAATATATTTTTCAAAAAAGATTTTTATGATAAAAAAGAATGTTGTAGGTACATATTCCCCATTAGGTTAATACAGCGAGCAATCATTTTTCCCGTAGAGCAGTCACGTGACTGGAAAGGGGAGGTAACCAAAAAATTCATCGAATTATTGGAAAGGCGTATAGGAGGCTTTTCAGAATATAGGAGTGTTGTTGCTGGTGGTGGTGGTGGTGGTGTTGGTTGTTGGTGTTGTTGTTGTTGGTGGTGGTGGTGTTGATGTTGTTGTTGGTGTTGATGTTGTTGGTGTTGGTGGTGGTGTTGGTGTTGCTGGTGGTGGTGGTGTTGTTGTTGGTGCTGGTGTTGGTGGTGTTGATGTTGTTGTTGGTGGTGTTGTTAGTGGTGGTGGTGTTGTTGTTGTTGGTGGTGGTGGTGTTGTTGTTGGTGCTGGTGGTGTTGTCGGTGGTGGTGATGATGTTGTTGTTGTTGTTGGTGGTGTTGTTGTTGGTGTTGTTGTTGGTGGTGGTGTTGTTGATGTTGGTGGTGGTGGTGGTGTTGTTGGTGGTGTTGGTGGTGGTGTTGCTGTTGTTGGTGTTGTTGTTGTTGTTGTTGGTGGTGTTGTTGTTGGTGATGGTGGTGTAGTTGTTTGTGTTGGTGTTGTTGTTGTTGGAGGTTGTGTTGTTGTTGGTGGTGTTGTTATTAATGGTGGTGGTGTTGTTGTTGGTGGTGGTGTTGTTGGTGGTGGTGATGGTGTTGTTGTTGTTAGTGGTGTTGTTGTTGGTGGTGGTGTTGTTTGTGTTGTTGTTGTTGGTGGTGGTGTTGTTGTTGGTGTTGTTGTTGGTGGTGGTGTTGATGTTGTTGTTTGTGTTGATGTTGTTGGTGTTGTTGTTGGTGGTGGTGTTGGTGTTGCTGGTGGTGGTGGTGTTGTTGTTGGTGCTGGTGTTGGTGGTGTTGATGTTGTTGTTGGTGGTGTTGTTAGTGGTGGTGGTGTTGTTGTTGTTGGTAGTGGTGTTGTTGTTGGTGGTGGTGGTGTTGTTTGTGGTGGTGATGATGTTGTTGTTGTTGTTGGTGTTGTTGTTGGTGGTGGTGGTGTTGTTGGTGGTGTTGTTGTTGTTGGTGTTGTTGTTTATGGTGTTGTTGGTGGTGGTGTTGTTGTTGGCGATGGTGGTGTAGTTGTTTGTGTTGGTGTTGTTGTTGTTGGACGTTGTGTTGTTGTTGGTGGTGTTGTTATTAATGGTGGTGGTGTTGTTGTTGTTGGTGGTGTTGTTGGTGGTGGTGATGGTGTTGTTGTTGTTGTTAGTGGTGTTGTTGTTGTTTGTGTTGGTGTTGTTGTAGTTGTTGGTGGTGTTGGTATGTGGAGGTGGTGGTGGTACAGTACAGTACAGTGGTACGGTATGGTATGGTATGGTATGGTATGGTATGGTATGGTATGGTATGGTATGGTATGGTATGGTATGGTATAGTATAGTATAGTATAGTATAGTATAGTATAGTATAGTATAGTCTATGCACCCACCCACCCCACAATTACTCAACACTTTCAACCAAAGTATGTTAAGGACATCTGTTTTACACCTTTTATATAGCATTACATATGAAAAACACTAACATTGAAACTTTAACAATTATGTATAAGTCTTAATTCTAATTTCAAGTGAAAAGGGGCAAAAATCAAATATAAAAAAGCAAGGATGAGTTATGGGCCTTTGAAAATAAACCCGATGTAAGATAAAATAAAGGTATACAAAGTTTTAAACCTAAATTTTTAAGTCTAAAAAGGGCAGTAATTTGAAAAAAATCAAAGAGTTATGGTTCTTGGCATACATAGTCAGGGTCATGATGGTGAATAAGTTTCAAAGCTATAGTACAAGAAGTATGAAAGTAACTAGCTTGCACGCAAACTTTAACCTGAAATTCTAAGTCGAAAAAGGGCCTTAATTTGATTAAAAATGAAAGAAAGAGTTATGGTTCTTGGCATACATAGTCAGGGTCATGATGGTAAACAAGTGTCTTAAGTCTCAAAGCTATAGTACAAGAAGTATGAAAGTAACTAGCTTGCACGCAAACTTTAACCTGAAATTCTAAATTGAAAAAGGGCCATAATTTGATTAAAAATGAATGAAAGAGTTATGGTTCTTGGTAGAAATAGTCAGGGTCATGATGGTTAACAAGTGTCTTAAGTTTCAAAGCTGTAGTACAAGAAGTATGAAAGTAACTAGCTTGCACGCAAACTTTAACCTGAAATTCTAAGTCGAAAAAGGGCCATTATTTGAACAAAATGGAAGTTAGAGTTATGGTTCTTGGCATACAAACTTCAAATATGATGATGAACAAGTGTTGAAAGTTTCAAAGCTGTAGTATAAGTAGTATGGAAGTTATGGGTTTGTACAGTACCTTGCACGCAAACTTTAACCTGAAATTCTAAGTCGAAAAAGGGGCATAATTTGATAAAAATGAAAGTTAGAGTTATGGTTCTTGGCATACACACTTGGGATATGATGATGAACAAGTGTTGAAAGTTTCAAAGCTGTAGTATAAGTAGTATTGAAGTTATTAGTTTGTATAGTAGCTTGCACGCAAACTTTAACCTGAAATTCTAAGTCGAAAAAGGGCCATAATTTGATCAAAATGAAAGTCAGAGTTATGGTTCTTGGTATACACACTCGGGACATGATGATGAACAAGTGTGCCAAGTTTTAAAGCTGTAGTATAAGTAGTATTGAAGTTATGAGTTTGTACAGTAGCTTGCACGCAAACTTTAACCTGAAATTCTAAGTCAAAAAAGGGCCATAATTTGATCAAAATGAAAGTTAGAGTTATGGTTCTTGGCATACACACTCGGGACATGATGACGAACAAGTGTGCCAAGTTTAAACGCTGTAGCTATAGTAGTTTTTAAGATATAGGTAGGTTGCACGTAAACTTTAACCAAAGCGGGACGCCGACGCCGACACCCAAGTGAGTACAATAGCTCGACATATTCTTCGAATAGTCGAGCTAAAAATGATGCAGAACAATTTGCAGATTGCAGATTAACCTTTTGTTACATCATTAAAGCCAAAATTATTCACACCTTTAAAATTAAGCATTTTTTTAGTTCAAAACAGTGATGTCTTATTGTTTTTTTGTTTTTTTTAATTATTACATAAATAAGAAATATTAAAATATAGAATCTCCACATAAAGCCTTACACTGTCAGATATAAACATGTGAAATGCAATCAGTTTTAATGATTTATAATATGTCTATGACATTTTAAAAGTCAAAATTAAGAAAAAATAATTTAATTATTTAATATATTTTTAAAACGATTAGTTTTGACAATAGACTGATTGAGTGGGGTGTCTTTTGACAAATGATGATCAGTATGGTGCTGAAACTTATTACCTGGTATACACTATACAGAATGTATCATCATGTTTGAAAGACATCCTGATCATTATCAGTCTCTACTAACTGTCAGCCCAAGTAATCAATAGCATCAGCATCATTTTGGTATTGCAGGTGATGATGATTAAATGATTGAGTGATTAATCAATGATTTGATATCAATCCTCAATCTTACATTAAAGAGAATTAATATCTTTCATATGCTCTTTACCCTAATTCCGCAATTTGTGCAGTCATTACCTTCTTCAAATTGTTGTTCCTTTTGTCATTTTATACAATGATTGGTTAGCAGCCCAGACAATTAAGTCTTACTAAGAAGATATATATGCTGATATGGGTCTACACTAACTTAAGTTATGACCGTCACTTCTTTAACAAAACTAAAGAGACAAACATTTATATATAATACTAATTCAAATAATAAAATTGTGTTTAACTCTCAAATTAATATTACAAAATTAATAATGAACTTTTATTGACAATTTTTTTAATTTTTAATTTGCAGAATTTATTAAACATGTGGCACAAAAGAAAACATTACTACACAGTTATCTAACAGCTTAAGACTTCCTGTCATAAAACAACACTTTCACAGATCCTACCAAGTGTGACCATGACACATTATCAGTTTATCAGTTTATTGGTATGACACTTACCAGATTGAGGCCATAAGATCTATAGATTTAGTTGTATTTTAAAGAACAAGGTTAGCATTATTTTTTTTTAATATTAATTAAATTAATTTCTTTTTTTGTGTCCTTAATTAAAACAATTAAACAAACTTAAATTAACTCATTATCATAAACTTAAAGTTAGTTATCTGAATTTCATTTTTTTTCAGACCAACTCGTATCTTTTGTCTTTTATTTGAAATTATTTTTGTTTTCCTTTTACTTATCAAGCATTTTATTTATTGTGTTTCTCTGGTGATAATAAAATTATAAATTCATAAATATCATATACAAATGTAATGAGATTGCAAAAAGAGTTTCAGATAATAATACAATTTAGATTAAAAGCCTGAAGTCTATTTTCTTGGTGATTAATAAGTCAAAATTGTCTATCATAATATTTCTTTAGTACTCATTTGTGAATGGCCATCAGTGTAGACCCTGGTTTGTTTATGAAGAATGCAGGATGCTAATTGAAAACAAGTGTGACCAATACTGTGCTCAGCACTTAAAGGGTTTATCGTAAGCCTTAATTAATAATGGTATCATGTGACTGTCCAGATATAAAAAATCAACTGAACTTTTAGTAATAAAAATATTACAGTTTTAATAATGTAAGATCATCACATGTATTACTTTTTCAAAGGGAAAAATACAAAGGTTTGAATAATAATGGCTTTAATGATCTAACCAAACAAATATTGATCTGCATTCTGCTTACCTTTCTGCATTTTTTACTATTGTTCTGCATTCTGCAGTGTCAAATGTATTTTCTGCACTCTGCATTCTGCAGAACCATTCTGCACTTTAGACCCCAATGCCCTATTACCAATACATTATCTGCATTCTGCGTTCTGCAGATCCGTTCTGCATTTTAGACCCCTAATTTGCAGACTGCATTCTGCACAATATTCTGCATTTTAGACCTTCCCCCACAGAAGTTCTTTGTGGTTCTGATGTGGCCAACATGTCCAGCTGTGAACATTTAGCAGTAGTAGATGATTCAATCATCTGTGATGAGGCAGAAAGGATATCTGATTGTTGAAAGTTAAAGACAAAAGAAGCAGGACAGAACAGTGCTAGCGTTAAATAACGAAGAACTGACTGTTTAATATGGTTATACACGTAGATAGCATTTAACCTTCTTCTCCAGTTATACACATTTTAACATGTGTACAACAAGTGTTGATCCAGATCATCAAAGCCATCTGATCTAAATCTGCACTGGTCACATCTTGATCAGAAATAACCTAAAGACTCAAAAAGTTACAGTGCGGCATGGATGTGGCAGCAGATCTGGATCTTCACTGTTTGCCCATGCAATTAAAGCCTATATCTGCAAAGTAAAGGATTTAAAGAAGGAGAAAGTAACCACATAAATCATAGAAAACATGTCAAGTTTTTACATGCACACACAGCTACTACAAAAAGGCTTTGCACTGCAAGAAAATCAAATAAAGTGCTGATTAATTAAATAGATGCATACTGCCATCTAATTTTTCTTCACCATTTAAAGTTCATATTACTCTGCTTATTCAAAATAATGATAAGAGAAAAAAGGTAGTTCATGTATGTATTTTAAAATAGATTAACAGTAACATGTGAAGAAACTTCAAGAGGGCAGTGCCTATGTGAAGGTTCTATGTTACAAAATTAGAATTCACCCACCAACACCAACACTTTGATGTACCTTCAGTAAAAATCCTGTAATAAGATGATTCCACAATACAAAACTTTTCAGTGTATTCATCACTTGTCTCAAACTAGAATTATCACTGAAAGTGATTAAATACCCCCACATAAGTGCTTGATACTTGTTTCACAAGGCAAATAATTTGCCATATTGATGAATTAAATATTCATAACTTTATTTTATGTCCTTTGTACCTGTAAAATTTTAAGTATATGAAACACGTGTCCTTAGATGTGTCCTTATTGTCCAGCAGTTACTGTTGTAGGTTATAGTTTGCAAACATGCAATTTTATTAAGTATTAAGTATTTGAAATATTGGTAATCGGTAAATGTTGTTAAATATTGTTTCCAATCATGCAATGTGACTAACTGATAAAATTCATTTTATGTACCATTTAATTGAAAATCTTTTAAACCTATTATTACTGTAACAGTATACAGCAAACTTACCTGCTATAATATGCAAGGCACATTATGAATTATGCAAAAGTCCATTAGCAGAGATTTGGTCCTTCCTATAAAAACTGTGACAGAATCTTGGGGCAGCACACTTGCCATTACTGTCACAATAAACGCTATTTTAAACAAGGACAAATCTTGCTTGATATTTAGGTAAGTTGTATTACTGTTATATTCTTCTAAAAGTAAACTTTGAAAAATTGTTTAATTTGTAATTCATAGAAAAGTTTGTAAGATAACTTTGAAACTAAACTTTAAATGCTTAAATTATTTTGGCATGAATTAATCCTCTCATTTTGAATACAAAAGCTAGTTTGCTTTACTTTATATTTAATAACTTATTGAGTTAGAATTCCGGGACCCATTGATATTAAAACAATTTGTATGATTGTAGATTCATTTTATCTTTGTATAATTGTTGGTTTATTTGAGATGTATGTTTATATTGTTTAAATGTAACACACTTGCCATTACTGTCACAATAAACGCTATTTTAAACAAGGACAAATCTTGCTTGATATTTAGCAAACAACCCCCAAGCTGAAAGGTCCAAGCGAAGCTGAGACCCGATGAAACTTGAACTGGGAATGCTTCGAATCAATGGCATAACAAGCCCCACCTTCAATCCAAAGTGCGGTCTTCACAGTTGCCACATATACAGCAAGTTTCATCACAATATCTCATTCCTTCTAAATTTATTGAGCATAAATGGTTTGAATATGTTAGTAACAGTGACCTTTACTTAACTTTTATCAAACAACTGTGTGCCAAAAAATTGTTTATATTGTTACTTCATGAGAAATCATCCAGAAACCATTTTTTCTATTCTGAGTAACAGTGAACAGTGACCTTGACCCCATCAGGCCCAATTTCAATACCAAGTTTCGTCTTCACAGACACTACCTAAATAGCAATTTTCATCACAATATCTCATTCCGAACCAAAGTTAATGAGCATATATAGTTTTTTTTCTATTTTTAGTAACAGTGACCTTGACGCCACAGGCCTTACTTTTTAATCCCAAAAGTCATCTTCACAAAAACCACCAATACACCAAATTTCATTTAAGAATCTCATTCCAAGCTATAGTTACTGAGTGGAAATGAAGTTTTGAAGTTTATATAACAGTGACCTTGAACTTGAACCCACAGGCCCCAAGTCAAACCTAACCTGTATCTTGTTATCTTACATCTCTGTCCCAAAAATAATTAAATCTATGAAGTATTTCATGAGTTATCGTCCAGAAACAATTTTTCTATTTTAAGTAACAGTGACCTTGACATTGACCCCACAGGCCCCAAAGTCGAACTCGACCTGTATCATCTAATGTTACATCTATTTACCAAAAAAGGATTTAATCTGTGAAGTGTTTCATGAGTTATCATCCAGAAACAATTTTTCTATTTTTAGTAATACTGACCTTGACATTGACCCCACCAGCCCCAAATTCGAACTTGACCTGTATCTTGTGATGTTACACCTGTGTACCAAAATTTTTTAAAATAGTTGCTACCTTTCAGGAGTTATCATCTGGAAAGCATTTTTCTATTTTTAGTAACAGTGACCTTGACACTGACCCCACCAGCCCCGAAATCGAACTTGACCTGTATCTTATGACAATATAGCTGTGTACCAAAAATTATTTAATTCTGTCAAGCCTTTCATGAGTTATCATCTGGAAACGAATAATCCGACCGACCGACCGACAGACTGACCGACCAACAGACTGACCGACCAACAAGCTCACTCCTATATACCCCCTCAAACTTCGTTTGTGGGGGTATAATTAGATGTGCAGTATTTCTTCATTACAGGTTTTTTTTATGCCAACTATTCAGAGAAATAGGGCCCCATTGCCCCCTCAAAATAGTATATATTTTTCCCTCATGTCCAATACAAGAGGGCCATGATGGCCCTGAATCGCTCACCTGAGTATGAAACTCAAGTTATTAACCAGAAACTGAATTTTGATTTTTAGCAACAGTGACCTTGACCTTGATCACAGACACGTGGGTAGCAATCCCAATTTGTCTCTTGTTATAAGCTACCCATATACCAAGTTTGGAGTCAATATGCCAAAGCAAACTCAAGTTATTAAGCGGAAACTGAATTTCTATTTTTAGCAACTGTGACCTTAACCTTGATCAGAGACACCTGGGTAGCAATCCCAAGCTGCCTTTTGATATAAGCTACTCATACACCAAGTGTGGAGTCAAAAAACCAAAGCAAACTCAAGTTATTAAGTGGAAACTGAATTTCTATTTTTAGCAACAGTGACCTTGACCTTGATCACAGACACGTAGGTAGCAACCCCAAGTTGCCTCTTAATTTAAGCTATCCATATACCAAGTTTGGAGTCAATAGGCCAAAGCAATCTCAAGTAATTAAGTAGAAACTGAATTTCTATTTTTAGTAACAGTGACCTTGACCTTAATCACAGACACCTGGGTAGCAACCCCAAGCTGCCTCTAGATATAAGCTATCCATATACCAAGTTTGGAGTCAATAGGCCAAAGTAATCTCAAGTAATTAAGTAGAAAATGCATTTCTATTTTAAGTAACAGTGACCTTGACCTTAATCACAGACACCTGGGTAGCAACCCCAAGCTGCCTTTTGATATAAGCTACACATACATCAAGTTTGGAGTCAATATGCCAGAGCAAACTCAAGTTATTAAGCAGAAACTGAATTTCTATTTTTAGCAACAGTGACCTTGACCTTGATCACAGACACGTAGGTAGCAACCCCAAGCTGCCTTTTGATATAAGCTACCCATACACCAAGTTTGGAGTCAATAGGCCTAAGCAAACTCAAGTAATTGAGCAAAGACCGAATTGCTATTTTTAGCAACAGTGACCTTGACCTTAATCACAGACACCTGGGTAGCAACCCCAAGCTGCCTTTTGATATAAGCTACCCATACACCAAGTTTGGAGTCAATAGGCCTAAGCAAACTCAAGTAATTGAGCAAAGACTGAATTTCTATTTTTAGCAAAAGTGACCTTGACCTTGATCACAGACACCTGGGTAGCAACCCCAAGCTGCCTTTTGATATAAGCTACCCATACACCAAGTTTGGAGTCAATAGGCCTAAGCAAACTCAAGTAATTGAGCAAAGACTGAATTTCTATTTTTAGCAACAGTGACCTTGACCTTGATCACAGACACCTGGGTAGCAAACCCAAGCTGCCGTTTGATATAAGCTACCCATAAACCAAGTTTGGAGTCAATAACCCTAAGCAAACTCAAGTAATTGAGCAAAGACTGAATTTCTATTTTTAGCAGCAGTGACCTTGACCTTGACCCTGTGGTCATGATTTGAACAACTTTTGTAGACATCAGTGCCAGGATGCTTCAGGACAAATTTGGTTAAAATCCATCAAGTGGTTTCAGAGGAGATGTTGTTTAAAGGAAATTGTTGACGGACGACGGATGACGGACGCCGGACAAAGACGGGTCACAATAGCTCACCATGAGCCTATGGCTCAGGTGAGCTAAAAAAATTCCCACTTTGCAGGAGTCTGTTATAGACCGTTCAATTTGTTCCGCTAATGTGTAAAAGCGTGATAGTGAAAATGATAGTGAAAATGATAAATCTGAATTTTTTTCTGATGCAAGAAAATTCAACTCTGGGAAGTATGAGGCAAGATTTACTTGGTTTTACTACAGTGTTACAAAGCAAAAAAGCAAAAGATCAGTGAATACTTTGTTTTGTTGTGTTTGACAGTATCTTCCAAATATTCCCTCTTTCCTTTGTTCGTGTTGCAATTTTCACCCTCCAAAGGGCTGCCACCCCCTTCTCCCAAAAGTGGAAAAAAAAGACTGCATTAAGATTCAAATTTTACAAGAATTCATGGGACTATCAGATAAATTACTTAAAATTGTCTGTAAAAAAACTTACTTAATAATATCTGTTTTTTACTTTACAACAACAGGCATAACTCAATATAGAGCAGCAATGAAAAAGTTATATGCATACATTTAAATGCTTACCTGATTTTATCCTGATCATTCTGATTCAGCTCATCATCAGACCCAGAGAACAGACTGTAGCTGTAGAAATGTCCTGCAAATCAAGACAAATTTTCTAGTTATAATTGTCCTGTATACAATGATACATGTTTGTAGAACACTGTTAAACAATGGAATATAACACCTGTTATAATCTCCCTGTTTTATCTTTCTAAACACCACAGCTTTATTCAAGAATGTTCATGAAGACAAACTGAAAAGATTTGTGAGGTCACGGGCATGTCTCATGGGCATGAAAGGAATAGAAGAAACAGAGAATACCTGTGACTTTGCCTGGTATCAGAATTGGTAGGGAGACATTTAGCAAACACTATACAGTATAATTATGCATTTAATTCCAGGGTACTGTAGGCCAATCGGGACCAGTGGGAAACTGGGCTGTTTAAAAAAATGGCTGGAAAAGTGAAAAAATAGTGAAAAATAAAAGTTCATAAAAATTCCTAACTTGTTATTCTGGATGTTTTGCTTATTAAAACTGAGTACAGAACTGAAAAGATTTTTGAAATTGGTCAACTGGTTGCTGAGATATTGTCATTTGAAAAATGGCAAGTGAAGCGAAGAAAAATGTAAAGAATTATAAGTTCATAAAAAGTGCAAACTGGTTGGTCCATATATTTGTACAGATTTTTACAGTGATCAAAATCAATCAAGCTATACTTATATGTGGCAGAATAAAAATTTTATGGAGCTTTATTGACCAATATTAAATAAATCAAATAATTTTAATTTATGTGCTTAAAATACAAGTATTACAGTTTCTTATTATTTAAATGTGTATTTCTGTTTATATACATGTTGAAGCATCGAATATAAGTGCTTTAGAACTTGTGGTATCGGTTAAAGATAAAAATTTCATATTGTTAAAAAAAGTGTCACACTCCTGACAACCACACAAGTGCAGTGTACTAAAAATGTTTCGCTAAGGCCATTCCTGTGTCACAATTTAACAAAACATGACATAGACTTCTAGGAAAATACATGCTCTTGTTTTCATGTAAAGAATATGTAGACAGAATATTAAAATATGTGCATTATGTCACACTCCTGACAAATTTAGCTGACCTCTGAAGGGAGCTGCAGACAAATATAATTTCAATAGAGGTGATAATATTAAAATTATTGCATCTAGAAACATAAAACTTAATGATAGACAAAACATTTCTTATGTACTATTAATATTTAAAGTCCTATAAATTTATAAAGCAAAGATGTATTGATTTTCTTGAGGTATTTTCTAATATACAGTCGATAAACATATAGCGGATCACGACATATAGCGGATCAGTCATTAGATTTTTTAAGAAAAAGAAAAGGTTATATGTAAAACCTTTTTTTGGTATTTGGCATGCTGATTCCTTAATTACTTCCCGATGTTTCTGAAAAAAATCTCAATGGCAGGGTAGCGTTTTTGTCCGTGTCAACCAGATGCTTGAAGTAAGGGTTCAAACGCTTTATGGATTTTTACGAAATTGAAAGTACAATTCTCCGATACTTACACGAACTGATCTAAGCTTTGGCCCGAAAAGTAAGTAACTTATACATATTTTTGAAGTAAAATGTGTCGTTTATCATATGCGATACTTTAAAACACCATCTTACTGGAATAAATGTGTTACGGGCTTGAATCTGTGATGACCTACTGAGATCTTTAACAGATCAGTTTAAGGGCCGGTGTCAAGATTATTGATTGTTACCTGTATTATGATACGCTTATATAGTCTTAGTTATTTAGTTTTGCTGCATTCTTAACATGACTTTAAACATAATTTAGGTATATTTTAGGCATTTTAAGAGTACATTTTATTGTAAAAAATGTGTTGGAGCACATTTACAGAGCCACAATTAAAGTACAGTACTGTACTGTACAGACAAAGTCTGCAATAGAACAGCTTTCATGCACATACTCTGGTTAGATCCTTTGATTTGCATGTTTCAGGTCATGGGTCCTAAAAGAAAACCAAAAGCAGCTGCTCAAGCAAGTCCAGCTCAAAAATCTGCTAAGGCGATAAGGAAGAAGTACAAAGGGACAAGAATGACTCCAGAGAGGGTGAACAGGGTTCGGAGGGCACTTTACAGTGTATGTAACAATGAAATGTCACTTAGAAAAGCTGCCAATGAATATGGTATTTCTTATGGGTTTTTACGTAGACAGTATACAGGTGAGGTAAACATTAATAAATTGAAAGGGCCTAAGACGTATTTACAGAAGCGGAGGAAGAGTCAATGGCAAGGTGGCTGAGCGAGATGGCACAGAGAGGGCTGGGATTAAAGAGGAGTGAATTTTTAGACTTCGTTCATGCTGTATTTTATGTATGACCTCAGATAATATTTTATTTCAGTAATATAAGCACTATGATGCTCTTGTCAACCATCCAATTTATGTATTGTTATTGTTACGACAGTTGGTTCATTAAAAGTTTTATTATACATGCAATTTGTATTCTGTTCTTTGTTGATGACATGGACATGTTTTATAATAAATACCAGAATATATTGTATACCTACCTAACTTTTGTCTACCTTTTGTTATCACAAAGTATGATTTTAGTTTTATACTAATTTATTTAAGGTGGTATCATTTGTCACAATATACTGTTAAAGTTGGGGGGAGTGTGGTGTCCTATTTTAATAAAATTTCATGTTATTTAATAATTATAAATCTTCTTATTACTTCAGATATCAATTATAGGGCAAATAAATGTTACAGGTCAAGCAAGAATTCTAAAAAATTAGAAATATGAAACAATTTCTCTCACTGAGTGTAGCCTTATTGCCGGGAGTCAAAACTTCCAAATTTTCCACCATAGTATTTAACTACAGTCACAGGAAGGTTGTCTATATCAAGGTTAACAATGTCTTAGAATTTATTTCAATAATCTTTACTAGAACAATAGTTAAAAACAATGCAAACATGAATGTCAAATTTTCCTTTTGTAGTCACTGGAAGAAACATGTTTTTCTATTGTTCTAGTAAAATTTATTGAACTAAATTCTAAGATGTTGTTAACCTTGATATAGACAACCTTCCTATGACTGTAGTTTAATACTATAGTGAATATAGCAAATGATACCACCTTAAAGTCCATTATCAAACAGGCAGTCTTACAACTTATGGAATCTTTCACAAAGAATAAGCTTACAGAGAAATAAAGTAATCAAATAGAAATACAATAAAAAAAATTAATTTATCATCACAATGACCGTTTACTCACAAAACTAGGTTTGTTTGCAAAAAAAATATATGTCAGTGCAAATACAAACAACTTTGACAGTTAAAAAACACATTGAGATGACCCCTCCAGTCGGTTTGTCACGTGATCCGCTATACATCCTTTTGGTCCCCTATAGGTAACGTTATATATGTGTGCATCGGTGGACCTGTAGACATAAGTACGCTATTTAATTTTTAAAGCATGATTCTACACATAGAAGAGGTAATATCATAAAGGATGAAAATCAAATGAACACCAGTTTTCAAATGGTTTGACGATGTGCTTCAAATGGAAGCAGGTCAAAACGCCCCCAAGTCAAAACACCCCCAAGTCATAATACCCCCAATTTGGTCAAAACGCCCCCATATTAAATCAAAACGCCCCCAATTTGGTCAAAACACCCTCATATTTAAAATTTTAATTCATTATAGTTTTGTTTCGTTTTGAAGACAAGGCCAAGAGGAAGATGTTTGAAGACGAGGCCAAGATGTTCGAGAGTTGCAATCAACTGTACGAGGACCTGCTTCACTGTACGAGGACACGGACAATACTTAATTGACAAAGAGATTAAACGAAATGAACATCTTATTTTGTGTGATACATGTCTAATAATATGCACTGTTTCCTAAATGTTAAATGTTTATTACACAGTTTCTTTGTAGTTTGTTAAGTGTTTTAACTGTAAATAATATAATAAACCCTTTAATAAATATATAACAAAGACCTGTCGTTGTTGCAATCATCCTCCGTAATTATTGTTAAATCTCCAATCATAATCATAGATCGGCTATGTTCAAAGGTAATTAAATACCAATCAAAGCTTAATTTAAATGAAAGAAGGGTGGATTCGTGTGAATAATAATTTTTAATAAATATATATATATATCAAAGACCTGTCGTTGTTGCAATCATCCTAAGTAATTATTGTTAATACTCAGTCAGTATAGAAAGTCATCCACATCATCCACATCGTGAAATTCTACGTGGAAACTAGCATAACTTCTGATAATTCGGAAAAGATACGATACGATAATGACTATTATTTAATAAGAATGGGGGCGTTTTGACTGAAAATGGGGGCGTTTTGACCAAATTGGGGGTATTATGACTTGGGGGTGTTTTGACTTGGGGGCGTTTTGACTGTAAATCGCTTCAAATTTGTCACTACTGATCCGCTATATGTTTATCGACTGTACCACGCTTGACTTAATAGCATAAATTTTGATTACTTTAAGTATAATATGCTTAATTTTATCATTATTTGATGCCTTATAAATGCACATTTTACTAAAACAACACTAAATCTTGTCTTTACTCAAGCTTTTTGTAAAATAATTGTCTGAACAAATTTAACGTGATTTTGAAAAGTGTCACACTTTTTTGTCACACTCCTGACATTTTTCGCCCATTATTTTTTAACGGATGATGCTATTTTGATGAAACTTCACAAATCTTTAAAGGGCATGATGAGACACCTCTGCAAAGTAGGAAAATGGAAGTGTTTGCCAGTTTGGTGTACATTTTTATAACAGGAAAACCCAAACCAGCCATTTTTTTTAAACAGCCCAACTGTACCCTGCCCACTAAGGCCGATCAGTAAATAACATATTTGTAGAGAAAAATCCAAGCCATTAGGATAAACAAAAAAATGAGAAATCTACCTTCTTTCCAAAACTCGTGGTTAAATTACGTAACGGCCATGCCATCTTGTGTTGACGAACTATTATTGGTTCCCGAAATTGATTATAAGAATAAATTGTGAATAGGGAACCAGTTGAGGTCATTGAATTAATTCCGGTTCGTACCGTCCCTAAGTAGTTCTTAAAATTCATACCCTATTTTTTATCATTGTCTTACTATAAAATGTTTACCACACGAAAGAGTAAGATATGAAATTGTTTTAGTACTATGAGTTTTACAACTATGATTTTATATACTTTGTAATATATATATATGCTGATGACTTCCGTACTACTTTTCGGTATTTGCTTGTCGGTTCATGGCCAGATACCGGAAACTAACGATTAGGTACGGAAAGCTTCGCTCGTTTCTGACAATCGTCTAAACTATACCCCACGGCACTGGCGCTTGACTAGCCGTCCCCCGTCCCCCCTCTGCCCCTGCCAACCCTTACTAATACGCCCCCCCTTTTTTCGTACAAAATGGTGTCAAGTCACGAACATTATTCCATTCTAGCAAAATATGCGAAAGTACACCGTCAAAAGCGTATTTTATTTTATTTTTTTTTTGTATTCTATGTATATATTCAATTAAAGCGGCATTACTTCAATTTAACCCGCTCTTGTATGAAATATTACACGTATTTGGAACTAAAGGCACAAATTTGCAGCATTAGTTCGGGCTAATAAAATTTTAATTTACGAAAATAAATGTGGTTGCACGACTAAAAGCGGAAGTAGGATTTCCTAAACGTCATAGAAATCGAGATCGCGCATGAAGTGGTCTCTTTGTCGGTGCTAAATATAGCTCCATTATATTTAGCTTCTTAAAAGTTCGTTAACTATAAAGTTAACAATATCATTGAAAATCCCATCTGTAAGAAAGAATTCGATCGAACCTTTTGTGTTCTGTTAGAGAGTTTATATATTGGAGTCTATATGGACATATATGATTTTTCAATAGTATATTCTTACTGAATTTAATAACTTGTTTTTGGGCTGGGGCTTTAAATATGTTATTCAATTTTATATATGTATATTCAATTCTATAATCTACATAGAATATAATATTTTACGGTGTATTTTCGCATAATTTGATAGAATGGAATAATATTCCTGTCTTGACACCATTTAAAAACAAACAAAAAAACAAGGGCGTATTAGTAGGGTTGGCAGGGGAGGGGCGGGGGGGGGGGGGGGTGCGGGTTGCGGCTGGTCAAGCGCCAGTGCTATACTCCTTATAAGTTTAGTTTTTTTCTGTAATAAATAATGATACGGTAATTCAATGCTGTACATTGTATTATAAAACAGCTACAATATCTATTGCATCAACAATGTTTGAATAACATTATTAAAAAATAGGAAATGTAATCTATCATCAATATCTGATAAGATGACTACCTGATGGGTGAGTTGGAGTTATTTCACCAAGACTACTTGTACTTGTTTGTTGATATGTGAACCTGTTGGGGCAAGTGTGAGGTAAGTGCACCATAGAACCTCCAGTGGTAATTTGTTTTGCCACTGACAGTTCCAAGGCGGTAACCCCAAGATTTCTCTCTGTCGTTAATTGTTTGTGGCGTCTTATAGGTTATGGGCGA